>JAJHUR010084187.1:0-41426 GCA_027495735.1 Lutjanus campechanus
GCCGTTATCGTCGGGAGACAGTTTGAACAAGGTGAGCCGGCTCTCCGTGTCCTCCTCCAGAGGATCAGTCTGCAAACACGCAAAAATATGGTTTACGTCATATGTCATATGTAGGTAAAATGGTGATGCTGGTCCTGGAATATTTTTAATATAACGTCTCCGTGTAGAAAGGTTCTGTTTGTTCTGAGCAGTTTTTTAGATACTGAGCTTCAAATTTTTTGTGATACGTTTCTTTCATGCGTGAAAATGACATCCTACGTGTATTCCAAATGTACACTATCAACATCCTATCAAATTTGTAAATGTTTTCTTGCAACAGGTCGGGTAAGGGATAATGTACAGTGAGCAGGGAGCAGGATGGTGCAAAAGGGGTTTATTCCACTATAACCACCTGCTCACTGTACATTATCCCGCTTACCTTAAAAAACATTTATGTGACATAAAATATAAAAATTTTTACCATTCAGAATATTCACTGTATATTATCCTGCTTGTTACGTGGTTATGTACTTTAAAAAAATCAATAATTTGACACAAAACATTAATTTTCAAATAATTTTAGTGATTTAACGTTGATTTTATGGTTCCTCCAGAGTCTACTGTGTCCATAGCAACGGTCCGCTATAAAGAGATAACAGTCCTTATACTGTAACGGACCAATCAGAACTGAGTATTTAACAAAGCCACGTAATAAATGCAGATAGAACCATCTGGAGCTGCAACAATTAATTGATTGTTAATTGATTATTAAATTAATCACCGACTATTTTGATAATCAGTTAATCAGTTTGAGTAATTTTTTTAAGGATGAAAGTCAAAATTCTGTGATTTCAGTTTCTAAAAATTTGAATATTTTCTGGTTTCTTTATGACAGTAAACTGAATATCTTTGGGTTGCGGGAAAAACAAGACATTTGAGGACGTCATCTTGGACTTTAGCAAACACTGATCAATATTTTACAACATTTTACAACATTTTATAGGCAAACAACTATCAACTGATTAAATAATCGTTAGTTGCAGTTACTCTTAATTTGCTTTGAGTCATAAAACTAGTGTTGCAACAGAGTGTCAACATGTGAGAGAAAGTTAAATTAAATTTTATGTTTTCTATGACATTTTTATGAGGTTTCTGATTCTGATACATCAAATATATGTCTTATTTTGGCGAGGAAGGAGAGGAAAAAATTATGGATGAAAGGAATCAGTATTAAAGGGACAGTTCACCCAAAAATGAAAATTCAGTCATTATCTACTCACCCTCGTGCCAATTGAAGGTCGGGTTTATTTACACTGCAGGAGTTTCACAGGAAAACTGTCAAACAATTTCTCAAACAATTTAAGTGAATGGTGGAGGCATTTTATGTTTTTATTCTGTTGTTTTTTTATGTTTGAAAACTGGTCACTATTCACTTCCATTGTTTGGGAGATTCTGCACCAGTTTTCCTTTGAAACTCCAGCAGTGTTTTGTAGACTAAAAAACTAAACCGCTCCACTAAAAAAGTAAAAAACAAACAAACGTCAGGAGCCCAGAGTGTTGGCCCCGCTCCACATAAAGCCATTTAAAGCTCTTTATGTATGTCAGTGACCTGTATCAAAGGTTTTAGGCAGGATGCTGCGTGTGGTGGAACCGGCTCACCTTGTGTTGGGTCGAGAGCAGATCAAGGTTCCACTCGATCACAGGAGGAGGGGAGCCTGAGGCCCGGCACACGGCTTTGACTTCAGTCCCCTCCATCTCCGTCACGGTCGTTGGGGTGACCTCCACTCTGGGAGCCACTGCAAGAAACGGGCAAACAGCAAAGTTAAACATCTGTCCAGAACAAAAATACAAACACAACAAAACAAAATAAAAATCAGTGTTAGTAAGCATTTGTCCATCCACCTGACAGGTGTGGCACATAAACTGGGATCAACTATTGTTTTTTAAATTAACTTAAATGAGCGATATGTAGCCACTGCGTGTGCAAAAATTAGTCCAAACAGAGACTTGGACCCACAGACTGTATATTAACTTAGTCCCCACCATTGACGAAATGTCTCGTAAATTGCTGTATTCACTGCCAGGCAATAGGGGGCGCTGTGACGGCACCGGAGCCAGGACAGAGAGCACTCCGGCCCCCGGGGCCTCTCAGACAGAGCCCTTTCTCAATATGCGTTCTTCTCTGTACTTGTGTTCTTGTGTACTTGAGAAACATCATCAGTCTCAGTCCAAGTACTGTTCCAATTCAAAAGTCCGCATCTCGCCAAGTATAGTCAAATACCCGGATGTGTTCTTGCGCCGCCCGTTTTATCGAGGATGCATCGGATGGTGACTTGTGTGGACTTGGGGCGGCCGCGTATCCCAGAATGCATTTTGTAGCAACAACGGCGGAGGAGAAGATCCACAACTGTCACAAGTCACAAGTGTTGAAATATGACTGTTTTAGTATCACGAAATGTAGTTTTAAGATAATTTTATGCGAGAAAGTAGATGTTAAAACTTAAAATCTGTTGTCAATTCATCACAATAGCGCGAAGTTTAAAATTTGCTCCGAAGTTTTTGGAGATGTGTTGTCCTGCTAACGGGATGTCGGTGACGTCATCACCGTCCTGCGTCCTCCCGTCCTCGAGAGACTGTACTCCCAGATCGAATTTGCTAAGTCCGAACTTGGCGAACTTGAAAGGGCCAGAGTGTTTGTTTTGTATGAAAAGTGGATTTTTTTTTGATGCAACCCACCAACATGTAGTGCTTATAAAAATGAATGAATGAAGCTAGAACAAAATGTTTTTTTGTGTCTGTAAAGTTCAAGTTGAGAAAACTTCTAATTTTGTAACGTGAGGGTTCGATGGTGGTGGTTGGATCAGTCTCGATGAGAATAAACAGCAGGAGGGAAACTTTACTGTTCTCCTCACCTCAGCAGCTTCACAACAACAACACTTCCTGGTTACACTTCCTTATTATGACTCACATGTGACTGAATCTACCAATCAGAAAGCTAGGATGGACTTCAGACTGAGATAAATGTGTTGGACCCACAGAGGCAGATTCAACAAATTGTTTTAACAGTTTTAAAGATGCTTGGATAAACATTTTAATGAGTAAATAATAACTATGTGAACATAATTAGACACTGTGAATGCAATTTTACCAAATTAACTAATATATTGATTAATTTTGCTTCTAAACATTTAAATTTTTGACTTTTTAAATAAACTACAAAATGTTTTGCCAATCTAAAATACTTTGTTGAGATAATTTAGTTTCCTTCTTTAGATAAACTCGAATCTTTTGAGTTTGGAAACCTCCCCAAAATTCTGAATTTCAAAAAATTGTTCTCAGTGAGCTGTGCATTTGTGTGAATTTGCGATTATCTGGGTGCAAAGTCAGTCTGGGTCTTGGTCAAGTTGTTAATATTAAATTATTACCTAATTATTGATTATATGAGTTTTTGTTTCTAAAACAAAAGATTCAAGTTAATCTAAAGAGGAAAAGTACAAACTTAAGCGTTTGATTCAAAACTAAAAAAAACAGTTGAGACAGTTCTCTTGAATTCTGAATCTTTTTTCTTTTACAGTCCTTTTGTGTGCACAGAAAAGTCTTTTGAGATTATTTTCTCTTCAACTCATGAAAAATGGAAGCAAAGACAAAAGCGCTGAGTACAGATTTGTTTACAGATTTCCTTCCGTCTTTGTTTCGACCTCTCTTTTCTGTCTTTCCTGAGCGTTCGATATCAGCAGTGCTGCTTATTATAACACGGTTTCACGTTACCGCAGTCTGGCGGGGTGAGCGTGGCGAAGGCCTGTGTCTCTCCTCTGTCGTCGGTGCATTTCAGGTCCTGACCGTCAGCTTCTTCCAACAGCCTCAGTTTGATCCACAAGTTCTCACAAACACAATCCAGAGGGTTTCCGGACAAGAGGAGCCTAGAAAATTAAACAAGGAAAAAAAAAAAAAGAAAACAGCACATGAGACACTTGTCTTCTTTGGCTGCACAAAGCTGACAGTTTTATGAACACGCGACACTTACGGGAGTGATGTGTTGAAGTTCTGAAACGTTCTCCATGACAGCGTTGATAGGTTATTGTCTCTGAGATTTCTAAAAGGGGGAAAAAAACTGTCAAAATCCAAACAAGGCTACTCGGCTGTGTGTATCAATGACACAACTAAAGAGGCTGTTTAAAATGCTTCTTACACATATTGAAGTCTTGTATTGTTGAAAAATGCATCTGATGATATAGACGTCAATCTTGTCTTCATCACTGTTCTGTTGGAAGATAAAATGTAGAATTATCAGTTTGTGATTCCATGTAAAACACAAATATACTAGAGCTGCAACCATTAGTCAATTAATCAGATAGTTGTCAGCTATTGAATGAATTGCCATCTATAATCTTTTAAAAGAAAATTCTCTGATTTCAGCTTCTCAAATGTGAATATTTTGTGGTTTAGACAGAACAAGACATTAGTTGGTGTCATCTAGGGCTTTGGGAAACACTGATCAACATTTTTCACCATTTTCTGACCAAAAGACTAATCGATTAATCACAGATAAATTATAACTGATAGTGAAAATCATCTTTAGTTGCGGCCTGAAACACAGTAAATAATACTTACAGGTTTCTGAGGTTGATGTAGTGCCTCAGACTGTTGTCGTTGATGTCAAACAGTCTGTTTTGATTAGCGATATATCTGTGAACAAATATAAAAGAAAAGCCTGTTAGGACACATGAAATCATGCATTTAATTTAAACTTTGGAGCCAAGATAAATTACGTGAAACCGTTTGTATGTGTGTTATATTCAGTGTTTGGGAAGCTGCTTTGCAAACCAATTATTTCACAGTGGAAGAAGTTGAACAACCACAATAAGGAGAGGGTAGAGAGGCTAGTTCAGGTACGTTAAGATAGAAAAAGTAGCTCCAACTACTACTAACTTCTAAAAAATTATCAAATCGGTAAAGATATGAAATAATAGCAAAATATAAATTAAAAAGTGACATGCCAGCAAAAAAAATGGCACTGATTTGAGGTTAGTGCAAGAAGTGCCCACTTGCTCACAGGTTATAAATAAACTAAAAAAATAAAAAATACCCCACTAAGTGCGGAGAATATCAGATTTGGTTTTCTATGTAATGTCCATCCAAAAACAACAACAAAATCCTAAGTCACTAACAGAAAAAATGGAAACCGTGAGAGGACACGCTGGCGACCTCGTGAGTTAATAAAGGATTTTTGTATTCACTATCAGAGTGTCTGAGATTTTTCACAAACCAATGCCTTTGGACTTTCATCACTAGTTGTTATATTTTGTTGTTTCAGTAGTTAAAGCCACTACAAGTAACTTTCAAAAAGTGTTTCCACCGTAAAAAAAATTAATAAAAATCTCCTCCTGCTTCTTCTTTCTGTCCCAACTTTGGCTGGGACAATGTGAACACAGAGGCAGCAGTATTAAAGACTGTTATAAACTCCTTGGTGACAAAAAAAAGGTAATTTAACTACTTGAATCACTGCTAATGTGAATATAGTCCAGCTAGCAATAAGTACTGACTGTACAGTGTCACAGTGACAGTGTGAAACAAGAGAATCTGTTGTGTTTGTGTGTTTTATGAAACTAAATACCATGACTGTGTTTTTTTCTGGACACAGTCAGCTAAATTTTATACAAACTGCCCGCGCAGCTGCGATATTCCTTCACTGAGAGAATCTGATCTGCAGGACATTTAATGATCAATATAATGTGACACCATCGGTGACAGACATTGTGTTCAGTATTGTTGCTGATATTGTGGATATTAGTTTTGCTTCGTTTTCTAACTGAATAATGTAGGTTTTTAAATAAGATGAAAGTATCCCCGCCTCTTTTTTATGAGCTGAAAGGATCCTTAACTTGGACTCTTTATCCTTTCTTGACATGTTTTAAAAATACTTTTACAGAACAGCTTCATTGCTTCTAGTAAGTGTCATTATTTGTCATGATTCTTTTTAGAAACCGATCCGTGTATGTTTTATATCTGTTTCTAGTGTTTTGATGTTTATTTCTGATGTATAGCCACGTTTCCTCTGACACACCTGTGAGCTCAGCAAAATATCTCCTGCTTTTCTTTTGTTTTTATCTTTTTTTCTCATAAGGGGGAGTTTAGGAGAAGCAGATGAGACTTCAGTGAGCCCAAAATAAGAATCTCATTTATTTCTCATAAGACAAATATTAGACGATTGTGAGAAACACAATTTTCCTCTGAAAGGTTCCTTCAGACCTCAAGTTAGTCAGTTTAAGTGTTAAAAACTTACAGCTGCTTTTATGTTATTTTTGCACATGACTAAACAACAACAAAGGTCTGGACTTTGTCGTCAGTCTTTCTTCTGTGACTCCAACTGTTGATGTGTCGAGCACAACGAAAAAAAAAACAACTGGTTTGTCGCTGCAGATTTTTTAAAATGCCGCAAGACCAATCAGAAATGTTCAGCACTGCAAGCCCCGCCCTCAAAGTTTCTTTATTTATGGACTTTTTGGTGAGTAAAATAATTTCCCCACAACTTAAAGCAGACTCTGGTCCCTGTGGTGGAAACACACTTCCTCTACAGGTTCCTTGTCGCTAGGGGGGAAGTTTCTGTGGTGGAAACGCAGCTTGTGTTTTGTGTCTGATTGTTGTCCGTTGTCTATACTTTTATATGAAACTTTTTTGTTTTGTTTTGCTGCCAATCTTGACCAGAACACCCCGGCAGGAGAGATATTGCATCTCAATGGGACCTTCCTGGCTGAATAAAGGATAAAAACAAATGCACTCTTGGCAAGAGACAGTCAATAATCTGTACCCTTTCATTCGTTTGGAAAAAATAGAACAAAAAAACAAAACAAAACCTGAAATTATTTTAATTATTTTTCTGCACTGTAAACTCCAATTCATCCATGAAACAAAGTTTTAGTGGTGAGTTCATGCAAACGTCCAGAACTTAAAAAACTTTATGCTCACTTGACACAAGCACTCATCTCTTGTGAGACTTTGTGTTCACTTAAAATAACATAAACACATTATTGCAACAGGAGCTGCAGTGTCGGGGATTATGAAACTGTCCAGGGCACGATGGAGTGCAAAGCATTCATTAATCATTAAAGGGTTTGAGTAATAAATGAAAAGGATGTTTTAAAACGACCCTGTTTACATTGCTGAAGTAAACAATCCTTTCACAACATCGGCTGAGATTTTGTGCAACTTTTTTTTGGAAGTTGGAACAACGAGGGAGGAAAAAGGGCTGGCCAATCTGATTGATTGTAATTAATAGATATCCCAGTTTGATCACTGATTGACTCTGATGACTTTGTGCTGTTTTGTTGACTTTATTCTGCTTATTTGCGTTTGCTGTGTCATGAACATTTACGTTTGTTGATTTGATTTGATTGAGTTGTGTGTGTGGTGGAAATTGGGACAAAAATCTGGAAAATTCAAGCATTTCACTAAGTTTTTCTGTGAAATATAAAAAAGAGGGTATAGGACTGAGTAAGCACTCACTTCTTCCTGCTCCTTTTTTGGACATGAATTATTTATTTCTGCTGAACAGTTGCTGTTAAGTTCATTTGTTACCCTTGTTTGTTTGTTTATTTTTCTGTATATTTCATTTCTTTTAAGATGTTCGAACCAAAACTAATCTAAATCTTTATCTTCAAACCTAAAAATTAAGAAACTACTCAGAGGGGACTCCTTAGGACAGAATCCTCTCAAACTGGGGGCCTGTGTCTGTCTAATGAGGATATATTGTGGGGGTCCCTGACACTAAAAAGTTTGGTAACCCCTGACATTGGGAACATGATTTTTTTTATTTTTTAAATTCATGGTCAGTTTCAAGTCGCCTTTATGCTATTTTAAAACTTCTTCCCGTGGAAAGACTCAGCCATGTTCTCCAAACAGATATTAATGTGTTTTTCTCTGTCTGGAGCCCTGTTATAGATTTTATTGGAGAAGACTTTGCTGAAATCATATTAAAAAGGATTAAGTCCACATGTTCATCAACATTTTATTGATATGAAGGATGATGATGTTCTGTGTTTGTGTTGTTTCTTTTCTTTTTGTTTGCTTATGTCTCTCTGTTAGTCTGATTGTGTGTCTCTAGCATTTGTACCACTCTTTTTGAGGGCAACAAAAACCTTACAAACTGAAATACGGTAGCTGTATGACATGTTTTTAAAGGGACAATTCACCTTAAAATCAAACATACATATTTTTCCTATCACCTGGAGTGCTATTATTACTTTTAGATTATTTTGGTCTGACTTTTGGAGATACCGGCCGTAGAGATGTTTGCCCTCTCTTGAATATAATATAGCTAGAGGGCACTGCGCTTGTGGTGTTTGAAGAGAAAAAAACAATTGAAAAAATCAACAGCAGCGTCTCTTTCCAGAACCTGTTAACCACATCACTGCAAGGAGGAAGCGTGCATCTACTCATGGACAAGAAGTTACAGCTCAGCCGACGAGGATGCCACAGGATATTTCGGATTATTTGATGGGGGAACCGGCATGGAAGCTAAGAAATGTACTGCTGTGGACGAGGTCAGCAACAAAATGGTATTTTAGCCACTTAAAAGGGTTTAAAAAAGTAAAAATATCTGTTGCATCTACCTATCTGTGTACACTATATTTAGAATATTTTCACCGCTTTACTTTGCCTTCAGACGGCTTTTTCTGACGGGAAAATGCTGTTACATGAGCCAAATATCGTTTTCTCCGAAGCAACCAAACTCCATAGATGAAATCAGTCATTTTGCCTCGCAGAACACTGTGCTGGTGTACTGCTGCCTCAACTGGTTAGTTTGTTTATGTTATTGTGTGACTTTGGTGTTTTAAAAGGATAGTTGAGATATACCAAAGTCACACAATAACACAAACAAACTCATAGATTGAGGCAGCGGTAAACCAGCAACTCCCGTGTCCTGTGAGGCAAAATGACTGATTTCTCCAATGACGTTTGGTGAGTGATGTTTGGCTTATATAACGGTGGTTTCCAATCAGAAAAGGCTGGGAGGAACTGATTCGTTTTGTTCAATTGCCACTACCAAACCAACCCATGAATGACTCTGTTGGTTTTCTATTTTCTAATACTACCCATCCAACTACAACGACCAGTGACGACAACAGGGAGAAAGAAAGCAAGGTGATATTTGGGCCTGTTTTTGTTTACAATGAGATTGAGAGAAAACAATAAAATACATTGCTTTATCAGAAGGGAAGTAATGTGGCCATAAAAAAAGCTGTTAAGAAATTGTACCACAAACCTTTAGAGACAAATTAAGGCTAAGAAATGTAGGTAGGTTAACATATGTTAGGTTGTTACAAGTTAATAAAGCTGATACAAGGAGTTTTAATTTATTACTGATGCTTCTATATGTCCCACATAAGTTAACAAGACCATCAGCGAGAAGAAGACTGGCTATTTCTATAAAACTGTTCTGCAACCAGGCTGGAGTCTCTTTGAAATCAGATTAAACAAGCCCGCCTTTACATTTCCCCAGGCAAAGTTACAGTGAGGCAACAAAACCACATGGTTAGGTTCAGGCAACAAAGTTACTAGGTTAGGTTTAGGCAATAAAACTAATTGGTTAGGTTAAGGCAACAAAACAACTTAGTTCTGAAAAAACTGACTTGGTTATGTTTATGCAAGAAAACTACTTAGTAAGGTTTAGGCGACAAAACTTCTTGGTTAGGCTTAGGGAAAGATCATGGTTTGTCTCTTTCATAAGGGTGTAAATAGTCACATTGGCTTTTCCAACCTGGGTGCAAATAGCCATAAACATAGCTGACAAAATTAACACTTCTCTGCTGCTTGGGGATGGAGAGGAGGAAAACAGCTTAAGAAGGGGGATGAATTTTGGTCATTTCGCTAATGGGGGGGGGGGGGCGGCATCTCCTCTCACCCCCCTCAAATCGTCTACTGATTATACTGGAGGGGAAGGCAGACATCTCCACAGCCAGTTTTGATTCAGTGTGTAAGGTTTACACATTAAAAAAAGGTATATAACACAAATTATGGCCCAAGACGATATGTATTTTTGATTTTTTGCATAAACTGTCCCTTTAAATACGAAAGCTGCTGAATTTATCTGTCAAAAGTGCACATTTTACTCACCATAATAAAAGTCTCTTCAAACAAACTGGGGAACGTTTGCAAGACGTGTGTTACTTGCAAAACGCAGAAGAGAATAATCATGTTTTTACACTCATGATGCGTGTGTGTGTGACACCTATAGTCCTCCAGTCTGTCTGCCTCAGAAAACTCACCCTCCATCCATCCTCCTGTGGGTGCCATGCAGTTGTGTGTACTTGTGCAGGGTTGTAGCAGGTACACTCCGACACAAGCCTACACACTGACTGACGCAGATAAGGCTACATAACTATCTCATGTGTAATCTGGCAACAACAAATGTGGTCATTTCGACATCATATTGAGGCTGTTTCACCACACCACCGCCGCCCAGAAGCCCGAATTAACACCTCGGGAGGAGGAGGCTGCTGCGTCGGGGCCTAAACATTTACTCCATCACTACCTCTGGAGCTGTTTTGTAAAGGAAACACCGACTAATCCAAATAAGCCTGACGGACGCGCACTCTCACCACCATTACGCACACGCGCACACACACTGTCGTCCATCTCCGCCACACATATACGAGGCTACATGATGTGACAAACCCATATGAGAATAAAATGAAACATTTTGTGTTTGACATTAGGCGCAAAAGACAGATCTGCTGATCTTTAAGCCACAAAATTGGGATGGTAATAACATCAGGCCTGCTGTTGATGTTATTACCTTTATTATTTTTTTATTAATATTATTATAATCCTAGCCCTTGGGTATTATTGCGACCTATACGATCTTTACGCATTGCATCCTAATAAGTTCATACGCTGTCATTTTCATACACTTACATCTCGGTGATGTTTTCCATGTCATCTAACGTGAGGACAGGGAAATCCTCGATCCCCGGTACAGAATCAATACAAACAATCCTTGAGATGCTGCAAGTGCAGGATGCGGGGCAGGCATCGCTAAATCTCCACAGCCCCATCACCATCAAAACCAAAAACAATCCAAGACGAGCCATGCCATATTCCCCCGCGCTGGAGTCCATCGCAGGTCCAATAATGATGATATCCCCCTGCACGAATCCCCCAAACAAACAGAATATCTGCTCAAAATGAAATTATTTAGATTTTTTTTTTTCCTCCCTCGCCGCCTTTATATCTGGCCAAGTTAATCCTTTTCGACTCCGCAGGAGGAGGAAAAAAAAAAAAACAGGAGACGTCGGTGAGGAATGCGCAGCAGAGCCCACGGTTTTAATATCAAGATGCCATGGACTGGCCTTCCCGTCTCCGCAGAGCTGGTATCACACTACTGCATATCGATGTCGTGAAGCAAGGTGTCAAGTGGTCCGTCCTGCTGCTGCTGCTGCTGCTGCTGTCTCACTCCTCTTTCTATCTCGGGCTCTGCCTTGTAAAACAAATATGAGCTGTTCCAGATGTTTAGAGATCAATAGGCAGGGAGCGATTTCTCATATGTGTGCTGGTGATGATGGGGAGGAAAATAAGAGCGACTGCTGCACACTGGAGTAAAGGATGCGTGGTGATGCTGCGTGTGTAGGGAGGAAGGAAGGCTACCTGCATGCGTCTATCGATTATCGCCGAGGACGAGCGCATCTCCCCCCCAGCCATCACCCGGATTGGGTTTACAGGAGAGGGGAGATGGCTGCGATGATGATGATACCCTGGAGATGTATTTCTGATGAGTTGTATTTATAGGAATTTGTTTGAGAAATCACCAAAATAAAACATACAGATGCTGCAGTGTCATTAGTGTCCAGCTGTGGGTCAAATGCCAGCTGTTTGTGGTGGGCACACAACAACAATATGGATGTAAACTCTTGTGTTGTAGTTACTCTGGAGCCATGCATTGGATGAAAGCAGCGCTTTTTTTCCCCCCTCTCCCCTCTCCACACCAACACTGTTGTACGGTTGGCCATTAGGCCTATAGTGTGACGTACGGTTGACGCACAAGACGGGGTGCATCTATGAAAAATAATTACCTATACTATGTCTGCAAGCTTCAAATGGGTCTCACTGCAATCACTGATCAGTGCAAGATACAGGAGCTATAGAATTGGGGAGGGGGGAAAAGGACTTCATAAAAAAAAAATGTTTTGACACATTGCAGTAAAATCTGAATTGTGTTACAGTATTTACATCAGTGTAATCACTTGTAGAGGTATTAATTGTAGCACTTTAAGGTAAAAACTATGGTATATTCTGATTTTAAGTTTGAGAAACTTATTAAATAGTTTAAAAAAAAAAGGACAGAATATTTATTGTTCTGATTTGGGTTGCAAATTTTGTGCATTTTCCTCAACCAGTAGTTGAAAATGTTAACAATCGATTAATCTTTAAAATACAAAATGCACGTTATTTCTATTATTTTAAAATCACATTTTTAATTTTTCTCTTCTTTTTCTCATTTTAAGTTTCCTTATTCAGCAAATGACTTTGCCAGAAAAAAACAATGTCAAATGAGAAGAAGTTACTGCCGTTTCTAAACTATCGATAACTTATCGGTTAATTCATCTTTAATCGGTTATATTTGTAATGGAGATGAATTGATTAATGATTAATGATTGGCATCTCTAGCTCTGATGTTGGTGTTCACTACACTCTTAGAAATAAAGATGCTAACTAGAACCACAAAGGGTTTTCCGGCTTGTCCCCATAGGAGAATCCTTTTTGGTTACTGTTAGAACCTTTTATAAAGGTTCCACTTGGAACCCTTTGAGACTGTTCTACCTAGAACCAAACATAGAGTTGTGCCTAGAACTATATGTGAAAGGTTTCACCTAGCACTATCTGTGACGGGTTCTAAAGGTTATACTGAGAACCCTTAATAGTCCAAGTGTTTTATCTAAAACCCACCCAGAGGATTCAACAGAGAACCCTTTTATAATTCAAAGGGTTATATCTTGAACCCGCTGTGGTGGTTCTGCTGAAAACCCTTTTATATCATGGTATAAAGAACCCTTGACAAAAGAATTCTTCAGGGATTTCAACAATCCTTGAAAAAGGGTTCTTTAGATCAAAAGGGATCAGAACGGAACCCTTAGTCTGATAAGAAACACTTGACAAATCCTTTCTTCCAAAAAGGGTTCTTCAGAAGCAAATGGTTCTGGGTAGAACCTTGAACCATCAGACAGAGCCCTTTTGGAACCCTTATTTGTAAGAGCGTACGATACATGCACATGCATTTTAAATTTGGTCAGAAATACTGTAAGTGTATTTTTATTTTTAAATATTACAGTAAACTCTAAATACAATACTGTAAAGATTTGTTAAGGTTTTCAATGTAGCACCCAAAGAGACAGACTGTGACATATTTGATTTTAAGATCATAGTCATCAACTATGAAATTAATTGCCAGCTATTCTGATAATCAATTTATTGATTTGGGTCATTTTTAAAGAAAAAAAAGTAAAAATTATCTGATATCAGCTTCTCAAATGTCAGTATTTTTTCATTTCTTTAGTCCTCTATGAAGGTCTGAGTAACGAGACATTTGAGGACGTCATCTAAGGCTTTGAGAGACTCCGATCAACATTTTTCATAATTTTATGGACCAAACAACCAATCAATTAATCGAGAAAATAATCAACAGATTAATTGATGATGAAAGTAATCATTAGTTGCAGCCTTCAAAAATAATACAAATATTTAGAAGCAGACCTGAAAGTATTGCTTGGATGTTGGTGTCCACTCACCAATATAAACATTAATAATATATTCATAATTTAAACATTAATTGAAGCATAATTTTTTACTTTTAATGCCCCAAACTGAGCAAATTAAATGTCATAAACCTTTTATTCTTCACTCCTCTGAGAGTTACTGTGCAGCGTTAAACTTCAAGGTGATAATATGCTTCAAAATGATCAAAACGATCCTGTTTACCACCAGATTCCTTAATTTCACTCACAATAAGGAGGCACACTCAGCCAGGACACATGATCTATGACACAGTCTGACACAAATACAGACAGGTGCAAGAAATGGGGAAAAGGGGGCCGTATTTATTCATATTTTATGTTTCTATTAATTTTGACACATCACAGTAAAATCTATATGATAACCCACTGTAATAATTTGCAAGAGTTTTAACTGTAGCAATAAAACTGGCAGACCATAGTATATTCTGATTTTTGGTCCGGGACTCTCAGACTTAAAATCAAAATATGTCATCAACCTTCAACATGATTTGCAGGGTTTTTATTATTGTCAAAACAAGCAACCATGACTTATCTTAAAATGTATGAGAGGAACATCAAGATTTCATCAAATAATTTTTTTCTTCAAACCATTAAAAAAAAGAGGTCTCAGGAGAGTTTTAACTGTCAAACAATGCATGCTGGGAAGTCTGCTGATCATGTCTCTTCAGAAACTTGATTAAAAGGAGAAATGTGTAGCAATTGTGCAAACAAAAATGAGTACTGCAGCCCAAATAGCAAGTTGGAGAAGACTGAAATCCTATAAAATATGATCTATGGTTGAGGCGAGTTGTTTCCCCCCCGCCCCCTCCTCCCCAGACTCAGGGAAGCTCAGGCAGGCTGCAGGAACACTGCAGGAGCGAAAGATGCACACATCAACGTAAACTGACAATAACAAGCGACAGTGAGTCCGACAATGTCAGTTAATCAGCTGTTAATAACTGTGAATTGTTTGTCGATACAAAGTGAAACCTGTTATCCTGAAAACAAAAACCCACTGCTCTTAAAATCCACACTCTGGAGTTTGAGCTCACCGACTGTTAATCTCACTTCCTGACAGACTCCATTAACATTTTCTTCTATTTAACAGTTAGAAACATCCACTCCCTCTAAAAGATTATTCATGATGTCTTACAACTCATAAACCGACTCTTTCTGCAAACATTTGGCATTAATTTGCGCTCGAATCGATGCGGAACAGGTGTACAAAAAGTTATTCCGGCCCAGAACAGAAATTTTAAAGAGGGACACTGCGAGTTGATTGAACTCTGTGCAGAACATTCATACAACTCATCATTTCAA
The DNA here is from genome assembly GCA_027495735.1 of Lutjanus campechanus. Lineage (NCBI taxonomy): Eukaryota > Metazoa > Chordata > Actinopteri > Lutjaniformes > Lutjanidae > Lutjanus > Lutjanus campechanus. The sequence continues at coordinate 15,066 of JAJHUR010084187.1, forward strand.
GTCAAAAGACTTCCGGTTAGCAGAACTCAAGTGTTCTTCTCAAGTGTCATTAAACATAAAGGTTCTTCAAAATTATTAAATAAATCCTGTTTCCACCAATTTTGACATATTACTATAAAATCTAAAATACAACTCACTGTAATTATTTGCAAAGGTTTAAATTGTAGAGCTAAAAGGGACAGACTATGACATATAGTGAAAATAGTGCAAATATTTATACCTCCGATATTGGTGTCCACACACCAATATATATGTTAATAAAACTTTCATTTTTTACTACTTTATTTACCATTTTAACTTGTACAACGACAAAATCTTTTTAAAAGGCGCAAAACAAACAAACAAACAAAAAATACAACACCAGTTGGATCACAAACAGAACACAACAAAAAGGCTGCCAGACAGTTTACAGGAGCGAGGTAAAATTAATAATACATAATATACTCAAGACATTTATTGCAACACACTTGTACCTTTAATGCCCCAAACTGAGCAAACAAAATGTCATATAAATCCTTTATTTTCCAGTCCTTTGAGAGTTGCTGTGCAGTGTTAAACATCAAGGTGATAATATGCCTCAGAAATGATCAAATAAATGATCCTGTTTACCAGCAGATTCCTAAATTTCACTCATAATGAGGAGGCATACTCAGCCAGGACACATGATCTATGACACAGCCTGGATGGTTAGTGTCGCTATGGTGACTTGCTTTTTACAAATAGCGCTGACAATGTCAAGTGTCGCTATGGTTGCAGATGAAAATATGTACGCAGGCTTTTTTTTTTTTTTATGAGAAACATCAAGAACTGAATTATATCTGTCTCCATGGTAACCCCAGAGTATAGGAGAGAGGGGAAAGAGAGCTCTTTATTTTGCAATAGATCCTTGCCTATATCTGAAGGAGCATGACAACACTACGAGGAAAAAATAAGGAGGGGGGGGTTAGAATAGATCAAGTATATGGACATATTTCAGGCTTCTGATTTGCAATAAATGGGCAGCGAGGTCGTGACTCCAGCTGCTGATAAGCCTGATCTTATGGCCTTTTCATTTTAGCACTGCAGAAGTGAATCTAATTGCACTGAGGAAAGTAGATTTGTGTGTGTGTTCATCTGTTTTATGGTGGTTCAAGTTGACATATCAAATCAGATCCAGAGCTCTTGATGAATTGTGCAATTTCTTCAGAAATGGCTAAATTATTTGTGAATTTAAAGCGTAAATATTTATTATGTCAGATGTTGCAATTCTTCTTTAGTAAATGTTCTATCTGTGACGTTCTTGAGCCGGAAAACTCCCTGCTCTGGGGTGAACTTTGAACTTTGCCTTGCACCAGCTGAAACAGATCAGCTAAGGAGGAGTTACATGTCAGACCAAGAGATCCTCCTCCTCCTCCTCCTCCTCCTCCTCCTCCTCTTCTCCCCCTCTTCCTCTGCACATTACAGTTTGGTTGCCACTTGTGCATCATCCGATTCTCTAACTCCTCCATCTCAGCTCCTACCTCCTCCTGAACCAGTTGGTGGCAGACTTGTCTTGAACCTTGCGTGCAGTGATGCAGCCGTGACTCAGCCCACTGATCTACATCCTGTACTATCCACCGTCTCTCAGTCTGTGGATCACAAACACCGTGCACACTGTTACACTCCTGTCTTATATAGGTGAACACCAATATAGTTCTATAGTAGGCTAAAAATAAGAAATAATAATAAAATATGATAAAATAATATTTAATAGTTCTGTTTCAGAAGTAACTAATTTTACTTAATGTTCTTATTTCAGACCATCAACTAGGATTCATGAGTTATGTTTGGTTGTAAAATCAGTAGGGGAGACCAGGGTGTGCTGTAACCCAGGTTGGTTGTAACACTGTCAGTTTGACCAGCATGCTGTTTGCAAGTGCAAGCAGCTTATTCCGACTGAAGGCGGTGCCCCCGAGTGGGTGTAGTAAGCATGACATGAGAAGTATAAGGAGCGAGAAAGTTTGCACATAGAGGAGGCAGATGGATGGCTCATTAAAACAGCCAGGGTTTGAGTGCTGTGTGAAATGAAAAGTAAACAGACTTATTTAATGTTTTGACCGACTTAAAATTTTGTTATGGATGTAACGTCCGTCAAGTAAGGTCTGTCATGGGAAATACAAAACGGAATTACCAATACCAATTCTTCTTTTAAATGCCAAGTATTTTTAAATCCTAAAATCCTAAAGTTGTTTTTATGCCGAAACACAATCATGTAATGTTTTTTGACTAATCGTGATCTAACTGTGACCTTTTTTGGGGGTGTGTCTTGTAGTACTCGCCTTCTTTTTTTCCCAGGATGGTGAAGTCATGACCCACTCTACTTTCAATCTTGCCTAGTACTGGTCTTCGTTGGTTTGTGTTGTTTGGGTTGGTTGGGTTCTGGCATGAGGAGTGTGATTGTTTAGAGTTAGGGTAAGAATATCTTGGTAAGCCAGTCAGTGGCAAAGTAGGGCAGGTCATGCCTTTGCTATCCTGGGGGGAAAAAGTCCTGTAGTAGGTTACTATGAAGCTGCAGATAGAAGAAAGCATATTTTATTAATCCCCTGGTAGAAATGACAGTTTTCTCTCTGTTGTAATTTTTTATACACTTGCAAGCCTGAAATGCATACACAAACAGGACCTATAGCCATCAGAGCGAGGGGATAGATACATATATAAATATAGTACAGCCCGAACCCAACGTGAGCCGTGAAATATGTGCGAAATAAAGCCCAACCCAGATCTCAAGCACTAGTAGATATGAGCAGCTTATACTAAGATAATGAACATGCAACAGTTCTTATTTTCAGGTCATTATACAGTAATGAAAACATACTTGTGAATATTATATTCAATTTCTGACATATTTTGCCCATGTATCCCAAAAAATCTCACACCCTGGGCATTTCATTTAGTCACTTTTCCAGTTTGGACTTATTCAAAATCCGGTTATACTTACAGTAATATGTTGTATGGAACTGGGACCCAGCTGCGGGAATCAAATGAACCCTAAAAATACACTTATAAACTAACCTGACAGTCCAAATTCAGGAAAAGAAAACTCGATAAGTCAGACAGTGGCTGTAGATGGCGGTGTCTGCCGAGGGAGGCGGGGTTGTTGGAAGAGCTGCCTGCGAGCCTAAACTCGGGACACAGACAACTAAATACTAATGGAGAGTTTGATAAATATTCCTGAGTGGCCATACGGATATATAGAGTGCTTTAGTTGAACGTAACGGACTGTAGCTCCGCCCGCCGGTGCTGCCTTGATGCACGTTAGTAACAACCCACCGGGTGAGTGTCGACGAATCGAGCTCATCCTCGGTGTCTTCTCTCCATGCTGAAAACGTGCGAACGTTTCTGGGCGAGGAGACCGTGGACGACCGCAGTGAACCTGGTTTTACTGCAGGTTTGTTTTTCTAACCGTTATATGTCGTTGTTGTGGTTTATAACGTCGCGTCAGTTATCCAGTTTGTTAGCCGTGATTCATATAACCAGATTTAACCGCTGACATTACGGGGATAGCCGGATTGTGCTCATGTTATTCCAGCTAGTGAACGTTAAACAGTCGCAACGTGTACACTGACACGCCTCGCAAAACACACAGAAAAGACGCTGAGGTTAGCTTAGCAGAGCTGCTAGCTTAGCCAAGTCATATCAACTTAGCCACAACGTAAAGAAGCTAGCTAACTTCTGTTAGCAGGCAGGCAGAACAGGTGACAAACACGTTTTCATTTTATATGCGCATTTTCATTTATGTACAGCTTCCTCTGGTATTTGGTTTAGTTGGAAATAAAATGGCTCGATATAACAAGTGCGTGGTGAGCTTTTTCCACTAATGGTTAATTTGCTCTGCATGGCACGAATGCACCCGTGAATATGTGTTTTCTGCAGAAGCTTTCATGCCACAGGGGTTGGCTGTGTATGCTCCTGAAAAACCCACTGTGGTTAAAATGGGTGCTGCTAATTCCTACACTGTGTAGGCGTTGACCAGCAGCATCTCCCTACAACTTAGCAAGGCCTCAGAACAGGAGGAAAGCTTGCAGAAATCCAAACTGCTTTTGCAGTGTTAAACTAGCAACAGTGGGCAGACAGTGCATGTAGGTGGACTGTATGCGTAGTACAGTAGAGTTCTTGCAGGGTAGTATTATACGAGGACACTTGTGGCTATATTTAAAGTGTTCAATACGAGATGCTGACTGAAGTCATTCATGCTTCCGAATTAGGGCTGCACAGTTAATTGGAATATTACCGAAATCGCATTATGGCCAAGTGCAATATCTAAATTGTAGAAGCATAATATAGAAGTAAGGGCTGCACAATTAATCGACATTTTATTGAAATTGAACTATGGCTTTCTGCAATTTTCAAATGGCAGGAGGTGCAATATTTGTAAAAGGCATAATGTGTGTCAAAAAACGTTTAAATGAATGAATGTAATGAGGTGTGGGGTCCTGTCTTAAAAATCAGATTCAACAGTCTTTAAAACACATCTTCATTTCATACAGATTCCTGCAGAAAATCCCACCATAGTCACAGAACATATTTTTCAATCAAAATAAGAATAATGAATAAAAATTATCATTACCTCTGGTATGGCAAATCATATTGAAACTGCAGTATCAGTCAAAATAACTGCAATTAGATTATTATTTAGTTCAAACCCAAACAATTGTCATATCATCGTGATTTGAAGTTTTTTCTTACAGTGAAAATAAAAATCGTTTTTCGATCGTTCCCACTAAGCAATACTACAATATCTGTCAAAAGTACTTGCAAATATCCCATATTTTACCCAATATTACCCAAATATCATTCATGCTGCTGCATGCACACTTGTGACTCTTGATTTCATATGATTTGTCTTCATTTGCCCCCTGTGTCAGCTGTTACAATTGAAATAATAAGTTGAGTAGTCAATCAACAGAAAAATAATATGCAACTGGATAAATAATTAAGTATCTCTATCATCATTTATCATGCAAAATCGACAGTGTTTTCTATTTTCAACTTTTTTTTCTGCTTTTTATCTTGATTAGATAGTAAAGTGTGAATTTCTTTGTGTTTTAGAGAAGAGCTCACATTGAGCTTTTTTTGGTACTATTTTCTGTTATCTAGACCAAACAATCAATTTATTAGGGCTGCAATTAATTATTATTTTCTTTGCTGATGATTTTCCACAATAAAATGTTAAAAAAAAAAAAAAAAAAAAGTGAAAAATTTAATGTCTTCAAATTGCTTGTCCAAATGTCCAACCAACAGTCGAAAAGCCTCTTCATTTATTATCCTAAATGACACAGCAAAGCACCAAATTCTTACATTTAAGAAGCTGACAGATCAGGGTTTCCCTGGTCTGGTGGCAAGATTTTTTTGACAGGGTGTGACAGCCAAGTCTCCTTTCTGACGGGGGCTGGCATGGGCCAGTGTCAGACTGATGGCAGAAATAAGGGAGGGCCCTGTAGTTTCTCTGATTACATAATCATGGCAGGTATCACAGAATTGAGAAAAGTTATAACACAGATTTCATAGGGTTCTACATTAAAAAACATCAAAAATGCATCTCCTGAAAATAAAATGCCCCAATGCTTAGGCCTGGTGATGGGTCAGCTTCAGTCTGGTGGGCTAACAGGCTTGCATTACACTGGAGAAAACCCTGCAGATTAACTGATAATAAAAAAGATGTGAACTGCAGCCCAATGTAGAATATTTAATTATATGTGTCCTTGCATCTGCCATATGTAACCAGGCTGATTGTATTATTTCCTGCCCACCCTTTTAGCAGATCCAGGGAGAGGAGCCTGTTTGCATTCCAGTGAAGGTGCAAGACAATGGAGGTGAAAATCGAAGAGCAGGACGAAGACAACACATTCAGCAACACTGACACGAATGGTAAGACCATGCACATCTTTATTTTGATCAAGGCAGGGTCCAGCAATAATGCTTTCTACCACTGGCACAGTTGGGCAAGTGGATTAAGGATCTACTGAGCTGAAAAAAGATTTCTACCACCCCCGATTAAAGTTTTCACACAGTATTTATAGCTATACTGTAAATATAAATGGCTCCACTTGCGGGTTTTTGGCTTTTGAGCGACTTTCTCAGATATCTGTCCCTTTGAAACTGGTCTGGACTTATCAGACTTTGTTGGGTACTTAGGGTAAACCTTACAGTGCATCTGTTTGTACTGAATTGTCAACCCCAGTCATATGTTTTTCTGCAAACACTATTAATATTCTTTTATGGATTGACTGCCATTTCACCTATGAAATAAACAACTCTGTCTGTGCATGTGTCAGCACGTTCTAGTCACAGTCGTGCGAGGACAGACAGACACACACATGCAGAGCAGAGCGATGAAACCCAGAGAAATTCAACACTTATGCCATATCATGATATAAAAATATCCAGAATCTAAGATGATATCTATATATTGGCCAGCCCCAGTCATGCAGTCCTTATTGATGGACCCTGTAAAAGGAAAAATGAGCCATTCATGACCATCATGCAAATTGTATGAATGAACTCATGCATTAAGTAGAAAACGAACTGAGCCTGCGAGTTGATATACCGGCTAATTAGTTCACTCAAGGGAGGAAAAAAGAGAAAAACTGAACATTTCTGGCCAGAACTACATAGCATGTGGACATGTCAGATGGTTGAGGGGTTCTCCTGTCCAAGATACTGCTGTTCTGTGGTCCCCGAGCAGATCTGCCCGTGTTTTAATCCAGGAAGGGTACACCGTGGTGCTGGACATAATCCAGGATACAGTTGGCTGCTGAATGAAACCCATTCTTGGGGTGGTACATACTGTAGACCTCGCACTCCCCATGTATTTATATTTTTGTCACTTCTGCTAATCCTTCAGTGGCTGTGGAGAGTGATGACAATTTGCTTCCCGTTGGCATTTTTTTTTTCTAAATATTACAGCAGGATAGTCCTAAATTTTAGCCACCATGTGTAGCATTTTTATGCGATTATAGAAGATTATAGCAGATTTTATTTTTAGAAAAGTGTGATAATCCTGTTAAAATGTGGACAAGCTTGAAGAAACAAAGATTGTGTTTTTTATACTGTCACACAGAGGTACCAAGGTTGGAAACCGTACAGAGTGACGTCAAAGGGATTATTTGAAGTGGGGTTATATGAAGAGTACTTAGCAATAGTCAGTGTGTTACTTAGTAGATGGTGGTCAACACATCCTCTGTCCACCAGGCAAGGAGGCTAAGTAGTGGTACTGCTGTGGACAGTGTCAACAGCAAAACTTAATGTACCCACTTATAAAAAGATCCATCTAAAGAAATCAATACCAGTTTAAGTGTATACTATATTTATAACATTTTTACTGCTTAACCTTTCTGTCAGACAGCCTTTTCTTATGGGAAACCATCTGTGAAGAAATATTGCTTATTTTGCCAATGGAGTCTGGGTGGTCTGATGGCAAAGTTAAGTGGTGTAAATATTCTAAATATAGCGTACACTTAAACTGATATCGATTTTCCGAGGTGAGCCTTTTTTCAGATGGCTAAAATGCATTTTTCAGCCAACCCTGTTCACAGCAGTACATTTCTTAGCTTCCTACACTGGGACACCTGCTGCTTCTCCAAACCGGGGGCGTGTCGACTGTCATACACTGACTTTGTATAAGAATCTCATACAGCTCCACTTAATGCAAATGATCCCTTTAGGGTTTTTAGCTAGGACGTCCATTGTAACAGATGAGTACCTCTTAGTGAACTACTGGCTCAGATTTGACCTGGATTGTCTTCCCCTCTCAGGTAAACGCCCAGCTGAGGACATGGACGAAGAGCAGGCCTTCAAACGTTCTCGCAACACAGACGAGATGGTGGAGCTGCGTGTGCTGCTTCAGAGCAAAGTAAAGACCCGCTCACACAGTGTTAGTTGTTGGGCCACACTGCTGTTTTTTCTTCCTATTGATCAAAGAGATTTATTTTTAAAGAAAACGTTCTATTTTTTCACAGAATGCCGGCGCTGTTATTGGAAAGGGTGGCAAGAACATAAAAGCCCTACGCACAGACGTGAGTAAACGGATGGGTTAATGCCCAGTTTAAATTGAAAGGACCCCAACCTAAATTCAAGTTAATTCAAACCCCCTATTCATTGGGTTCCTACAGAAACTTCCAGCAGGTATTAATCACTTAACATCAAGAATTGACATGCACTGTTAGTCAAAAATCACTTCTCTATAGATGAGAGCAGCACATCCAGGTACTTTGCCCTTTTGTCATGCCCCTGCCCCTTTTTGGGTGAAAGCAGCCCCTCTAATTTAACTGGTGGTAAATGCAGATTCTGAGGTGCCATTTTAATAGCATAAAGAATACTGTATTTCTTTTTAGCATTTAGGACTTCAAACAATTATAATGTTGTCGTTATATGTATCCTCACAGTCTGCCTCCATCATGATAGATCTTGATAGCTGTCTGTGCTTATTATGGCATCGTTTACTACAAGCCAAGAAAAGTAGAAAACAGACTGGTTTTAGCCCAACTGTCTGCATTATTTCAAGTTGTTTTCAAGGTTCATTATTACCCTTTGTCTAGACCACAAAGTCAGCATCACACTTGCATGACAACAGCCTTTGCGCCACATTAAAGTGTCTGTCCATACAGGCTATGTAATGTCCGTGCAATTTAAAGTGTCCAGCAGCAAATGAGCAGCCAAACTTTCTCTGTAATATGCTGTTTTTCATCGATATGTGTCAGTATTCCTGATCAACTTTCCATCAACAGACTGCATAAGCACTGGTATGGGTGTGAATGAGCAAAAGAGATGTCGAAAAAAAAAAGTGAGTGCTTGCGGCTGCGCTCAGAGCAGACAGGTGCCGGTGTTCAGAGCAGAGGGATTCAAGTTCAGTAGTAAAGTTGTCTAGTGGCAGTAAATGTTCAGTCTTGCCACAAAAAACGCTGCAGAAAAAGTCCAGGAAGTTCCTGCGTCTTGCTGTCCAGCTGCTGGGTAAAGTGATAGGAGAGTCCATGGGATTAAACCGGAGCAGAGTGAGCTGCTCTCAAGCTATGGAGCACACTCAGCTCTGCCTCTAGGTGACAAAATGTGGATAAAATATGTTTTCAGTGACTTTTTACTGGCATCAGCCTAATGTTTACTTGTGTATTGTCATAAAAAAAGACTTGAAGTCTAAATACCTCACGTTTATGCTTGTCAGCAGGTGGGATGTGAGATGCAAGAGCTGGTGCAGACAGCTGCGCCGAGAAAAATGAAAGAATTTCTGTTTTGTGAGACGTGCGAATTGAAAATGCGTCTGACTCGCTTGCAGTCGAGACAGGGAGTTAGAGGCTACATCAGCTCAATTTATTTGAATTATTAATGTTAAAATACCCCATTCTCCCGGCAGCTGTTAAACTAAACTGCATTCTAAAAGCAGGTGTTTTATGGTACGGACATATTTTTTCATACTAAAAACTTAAGTTACACATTCACTAAGATTCAGGCAGGCATAATTGGCACATATATCATTTACTCACTCACTGACATACTTAAAGCTACTGCTAGGATCTTACATATTGTGTTGATTTTGGAGGTCCCTGTGGAGAAAAGAGGATGCATTTCCTCTGCCATAGCTACAAAATATAACGCCAAAAATAAAAATTATCTAAAGGAAAACCTCCTCCTACTTCCTTTCCCAACTTTGGCTGTGAAAATGTAAGCACGGGCTTGTTTCATCTGATTTCATAAAGAATCTAACCCAGTGGCAGGGATTAATAACAACTATATAGAAATAGCCAGACGTAGAGGGTCTTGATGGCTTATGTAAGTCATATAGAGTCATATATTCATAACCAGTGAAAAACTCTTAATAGTAGCTTTAATTTATCTGTGTGATGAGGAGGTACATGTAATCACTGGTGGGGTCCCACAGTTTGCCATTTTCGTTCTCTCTGCTGATGGCCACAGATCTGTTCTTTTGCTCTCCTGGCAGCTTTAAGGCATAGTTCTGCTAGTTTTTTGTTTTTTATTTTTTTCAATTTGGCGCCGGCACTTCTCACCCAAAAGGGGGCGTGGTCGTTCTGACGGCAGGAAAATGACGCATGCCTGCACTCATCTACAATGTTGGCTCGTGTGGACAGAAAGAAGGCCTTGTCAGTCAGATCTGTTGGGTTTTGTTTGCAGTCTGCTTGTGGGTTTCAACCTGATTCCCATCACAGTGTTGAAGCTACTGTATGTTTGACCTTGAAGTGACAACAGGTGCCTGAGTGGATATAGTCTTTTTTTTTTTTTTAGGCTGTTTTTTTTTTAATACTTACCTTTTACCAGGTCACACTTCCTGTTCTTCTTCACTCACCACAGTTTCAAGTCTCTCATTTCACTTTTGGGTCAAAGTGTAGCGTGTATTAAATTAAAAATGTATTCCTTCTCCCCCTCTTCCCTTCTCCTTTACTTTTTTGCTTTTATTTTTGGCCACCTTCCTCCGTTGCCCATGTACTGGATCGACATGCCCCTCCTGCGTTGCCCACCTTGACGTTGGCCCAACCTCCGCCCGCCCCTGAACGCCCGCCCGCCCGTCCACCTGACACTCCCGGTTGGCCCCGCCCATAAACCGTGCCCCTCCTTAAACGGGCACCTAACTTGACATCTTGTGATTGAATGCCCCCGCCCAATGCCAACCTCCTCCACCACAACCACCACCACAACCACCACCACCACCACCTCGGCCCATGCAGTACAATGCCAGTGTATCAGTCCCAGACAGCAGTGGCCCAGAGCGGTATGTCCCACCAGTTATTGCCTCACTGCCTGATTAGAACAGTGAAACACATGTCTTTGATAACCTGCCTTCTGTTTCATTTTAACATTTTTATATACATGACAGTATACTCCCCCCTCCCTCAAACACCCCCCCCTCCTCCACTTGTAAAAGACATGTATTGTTCCCTTTGATTTTTCTGTCCATTTTTAAGGGATAGCTTGGATTATTTGAAGTGAGGCTGTATGAGGTACTTATCTGTTGTCAGTTTATTACCTACAGTAGGTGGCGGTTGGCACGCCCCCAGTTTGGGGATGGACAGAGGTTTACAAACTCCCAATTCCAAAAAAGTTGTGATGCTGTGTAAAACATAAATAAAAACAGAATGCAATGATTTGCAAATACTTTTCAACTTGTATTTGATTTAATACAGTACAAAGACAAGATATTTAGGGCCAGATTTACTAAAGGTTTGCGTGTGTAAAAATGTGTGCAAACTTGATATCATCCGCAAACAGCAAGCTGATCTACTAATGGTGCGCACGTAGGATTACGTCTTTCAAATCTGCAAGACAGCACGTGCTGTCTATTTAGTACGTTTGTCTTAATGACCATGCAATAAAGAAAGGCTCAGTCGTTCACAAGCAAGGATCGGTCAAGGTTCACCACTATGTGGAAAACTGCGTGGGCAAATAGTCTAGAACATGTCTCAAAACAGAACTGCAGGAATTTAGAGATTTCTCCATTTACAATCCATAATATCTTTGAAAGATTCAGAGAATCCAGAGAAGTTCTTTTCACACAAGGGGCAAGACTTAAAATCAACCCGTGACCTTTGACACCTCAGGCTGCGCTGCATTGAAAACCAATATGTGTATGAAGGACTCAGGAACTTTTTATAAATACATTATCAGTCAACACAGTGGTTGCATCTACAAATTCAAGTTCATCTAGACATGCTGCAGACTTCTCTGGGCCTGAGCTCATCTGCGATGGACTGACGCAACGTGGAAAAGTGTGCTGTGGTCTGACGAGTCCACATTTCAGATTGTTTTCAGAAATCATTGACTTTGTGACCTCCTGGCTAAAGAGGATAAGGACCGTCCAGATTGTGACCAGCACTATCTTCAGAAGCCGGCATCTGTGATGGTATGAGGGAGTGTTTGTGCCCATGGCATCATGGGTAACTGTCACATCTGTAAAGTCCCCATTAATGCTGAAAGGTACATACAGGTGTTGCAAGACACATTCTGCAGGTGTTCCAACAGCGTGGCAGTGAGTGTATATTTACGAGAAACAATCAAGTTAATAAGTTTGAACATTAAATATCTCGTCTTGTTGTACTGTATTGGTGAGGTAAAGCGGTGAAAATATTCTAACTTTAGCCTAAACTTAACCTTATTTTTAATTTAACCTTAACTTCTGCAGTCTGGGGGCGTGCCGAACAGCACCTACTATAGATAATACACCAACTATGAATAAGTACCTCATACAACCGCACTTCAAATAATCCGAACTATCCCTTTAAGCATCTCCACTGAGTTGGACTTTTTCTCATTACAGTTTCTTGTCCATGCAGAGAATCACTGACAGCCCACTACCAAGTAGTTGGTATTTTATGGTTAGCAACACAGCTGTTGGATGTTGTTTTCCCTTGCTGTGATGTTTAATTTTTACCATGAAACTTGTGGAAAGCAGACATCTTTTTTCTCGCTCTGTCCTCTGTGGCCCACCTGGCCCCCTTACCTCCGACCTACCCCCCCCTCCTCCACCCCCCTCTCCCCCCTACTGTTTTCAGCATCACTGTCCATGATTTCTGAGAGAGCGCTGTGCTCTTGTCTGGAGGCTCCGTCCCCCCTCCCCCACACACACTTGTCACTCATTGATGTCGTCTCTTTATTTCATTGTGCTGCATCCCTTCTGTTAAATTTCTCTCAGGCCACATCAGATTAGAGCTGCCTGCCAAACCTTTCATAACCCCCCCCCCTCCTCCAACCAACCCTTCCACCCCTGCTCCTGTCCTGTGCCACAAAGTAGTCAGTAACCACTCACATCTCCTTCCCCACCTCTGCTGTGTTACTCTCTTCTACTGCCCACCTCGTCTCCTCCTCACCTCAGCCCCGAGCCCTCTCCTCCCCACCTCTCCCCTCTCCCCCAACCCCCTGGTCACAATGAGAAGGTGTGCTGGTGGCGCAATTGTCATGGCAAGCTATTGTTTCAGTTTGTTACGTTCCTTTTTTCCCCAACTGGCTGGTGGTGGGATGGTAATTGAAGATCTCTCTCTTTCTCTCACACCCCCTCTCCCCCAACTCTGTGTGGCCAGTCTCACGTTAATTTTGAGCCGTTCTGAAGCTGCCCATCCTCCCAAGGCTTCTTTTACTTTGAAAATTATATTAGAATGAGTGCATGTCAGCTGCTTATTTAATCAGTGTAGAGTTGGGGAAATGTTAATAATTGTGCGTAGTATGCAGCAGTCTTGATTTTTCTCTTTTGTAGTTTGAAGCGTTTTCGTAAGTTTGTCCATTACAGTTTGCTGTACTGCCTTTCATGTGTTTTTTGTCAGGTTTTGCTTTGTGTTCTACTTTTTGTCCCCCTTGTAATGCCTTGCTTCCTTTGGCCAAAATGGTTCCTGACAGGATCCTGAGTGTGAACGCCAGCATCGACACTATTGGAGAGATTCTGCTGAAAATCATACCGACTCTAGAGGAAGTAAGAAACCACATGCATCACTTTGTTAATGAGGTGTACATGAACTGAACATGAAGTCCGGGATGGTTGATGACATTGCCTTTATTCTAGTCATTCCTATTGGAGTAAATAGAATTTAAAAAACAGCATTTAGTCATAAATATCATGGAGTTATGCACAAGCCCCACAGATACTCTGTCAAGCACAAAAGCACACGTTGCTTTTTGCTAAAAGCAATAAAGAAGAACCTGCTAGCTTGCAAACATGGAGGTATACAATGCAAATAATCAAAATATTTAAAAAAAAAAAAATCAGCATTGCCAATGTTTTATGACAAAAGGTGTGGCATTTTACATATTTGTTAGAGCTCAAGGATACACACAATGTGTTTTATTTACATGAAAACCCTGCACCTTTAAACTGAGACCCAAATCCAGATCATAAATATGACTTCTGAAATGACTGAACCTCACTATTGTGGCCAGAATTTACCTCTGTATCTGACCAGAGACAAAAGCTATATTTTTCCTTTTTTACCCCCATAGACTCTGATATTAAAATGACCAAATTTACAGCAGAAATAAACATGTTTACAGCCTGGTACAAAAAAACGGTTTTGGTCTCTAAAGCTAATTTTCCGTTTGTGGCAACTGTACGGGGGATTTTTTTTAATTTTTTTTATAAGAAAAAGAAAACTCACCAGTCTAAATTACAATAAGGCTTAAAGTTCCGCACAATCAAGGGTGTAGCCGCTTTGAGTCATCGCAGGTGGCCAGCTGCTAGGTTGCTGCTTCATTCAACTGCCTCAACTCCACTCACGCTCCACCTCTTAGCTCATTTTTGGGTTAGTTTAGAGTTAGGCAGAGTCAGGCACTGCGGCCAGACCCACAACACCGAGCTTTACAAAGGCTCTTCAGAAAACTATGGGTGACGTCAGGGAGCAGTTCCACTTCATGGTTGGCCATAAGTCACCCTTATGATTTTAGTGCGGGAGTCTTTTTAACACACTCAGGTCAACCTGAGGGCCCAAATCAATTATATGACCGTGCAGACCCATCATTACATTAACTCCGATGTGAAGGCAACCCATACTAATAATGACCCACAACCATATATAACAGTTCACACTGTGTCCAAACATCAAAGTGTAAGTTTACACGTCTATCGCTCCCTGTTTTGTCTGCCTCTATAGCACATTATGCATCTTACTTCATTGACCTTGGGTTTGTTTTCCAAATAGGGTCTCTGCCATGAATCCCATCTCAATAATGCTCACAGAAATGAGCCTTTGTCTAACTTAGACTGTCACAGAAATATTGGTTTGGTGTTAACATTTTGCAACTTGAGTCTGAGTGCCAGTTATTTGGCATCTTTGTGTGTCTGTCAGTTTCTGCTTTAAAAACACACCTTCTAATTCTGAATCATGGTTCTTATTTTACTAGTAATTATTATTATTAGATTTGAGAATTCACTAATCTGAAATGATCAGATCTGAGCCAGATCTTCTAAAACAAGACTACATTCATTTAAGCAGCTTGATAAATCCCAATATAATTTTTTTTAGATGATCTTAATATATGGTCCACATTATCAACAGAGTATCCACAGGCAGAAATGTTTTGTTAATCAACAGTGGGGAGAGTTTTAGGCCCTGTTGACATGACTGATCTCTCTTTGTGTTTCTGTAGTACCAGCATTACAGTGGGATTGATTTTGACAGTGAGCTTCGCCTGCTGATCCATCAGAGCTTGGCAGGAGGCATCATCGGGGTAAAAGGTGCCAAGATAAAGGAGCTAAGAGAGGTAGGACAGAGGCCACAATGCTCTGCAACAACAGTTGGCCTGGAGATTTATTAAAATGATTAGAATCATAATTTTTGTTGGTATTTTTTGAGTTGCAGTAGCATTAATGATATTACACGCATGTATGAAAAATGCCCTTTTGCTGGTGTCACTGGCGAGTTGATTAGCAAAGCGTTGCTAACATTTTCATGTTTCTGTGCACTAGAACACCCAGACCACCATCAAGCTGTTCCAGGAGTGCTGTCCACACTCCACTGACAGAGTCGTCTTGGTGGGAGGAAAACCAGAACGTGTCATTGAATGTATAAAAGTGATTCTGGAGCTGGTGTCAGAGGTGAGTTTACGTCTCAGAGAGCTGTTGAAAGCCTTAATGTACTTTATACAGGGGTTGTTTCATCTCCTGCAAATGTAAGGATAGTTATAAGACCAGAGGAGAAGTCCATCATTTTAACTCATTTCAGAACATCATTTCAGAACAGAGCAGAAACTACAGTCTTTTCTTTTTCATTTTGCAGGCACCAATCAAAGGTCGAGCCCAGCCTTATGACCCTAATTTCTACGACGAGACATACGATTACGGCGGTTTCACCATGTTATTTGAGGAGAGAGGCAGACGACCCATCGGCGGCTTCCCCATCCGTGTGCGCGGGGGCTTTGAGCGCATGCCGCCCGTTCGTGGCAACAGACCCATGCCCCCCTCCAGGAGGGACTACGACGACATGAGCCCCCGTCGGGGTCCTCCACCCCCGCTGAGCAGAGGTGGACGAGGCGGCAGCCGAGCACGAAACCTGCCTCTTCCCCCACCACCGCCACCAAGAGGAGGGTGAGGAGGATTGTCATTTCACTGTGGGTGATTTCACACCAAATGTGTTTGTGAAAATTAATTTTGGTGCGTTTGCGCCAGTGATTTGGTTCGTTTTGGCCGGTGTGGTCTGTAGAGGAGGGTCTCTGTTTCTGCCCAAGCAGATTTTGGTGTAGTTCATGTATGAGGTCCATCTGCAGACAAATACTCTCAAAAGGTGCATGCATAATTTGCTGTCAGTGTAATGATGCTGCAGGATGACAGGTTCCCAATCTGTCCAATCAGTCAGTCCCTATGACCTCATGCTTACAGCTCGTGGTTGGTTTGTAAAAATTTTGTGTTGAAATGAACCAGACCAGAAGAAAGGGAGCAATGTATAATGTTTCCAGGAACACACTGATAGAAGGGGCGTGCATAAGACTAACATGACACTGTCATAACCATGCCATGACACCTGCTATTGACATAAGGGAGTCTTTATGAATGTTTATGACTGTTGTCATTGTCATTCAGCCAATGATGTCATTGTTACTGTGTGCAAAGTTGACATTTGAGATGTCTTTGTTATGACAACTTGACATTCTTAAACTTGAAGACACTGTTTAGCTTTATGTTTTAACATTAAACTGTCATATGTGGTTGGTTTTGACATTGGCCATCATGAGACCATTATGAGTGACTTATGAATAATTCCCTTGACCGCAACCAAAGAGGTACCATTTGGATTTGTGATAAAGAGGTTATTAAGTTTTATTACACTGTCAAATGATTTTACAGCTGCTTCATGAATGATTCCCTTGACCACAAATTAAATAATACAATTTGGACTTGTCATAAAGATGCCATTACATGTTACAAGGCCAGATTGATGACAGATTACAGGTCCAAGGTGATTTACAGAGCCCCATGGACAGTTAGGGGTTAGCTAAAGTAGGCTAATCATTATCTGTTGTTAGCTAGTTAGCTTGATTAGCCATACAGCTACAGTTGAGTAGCCCCAGGGTGCCAGGAGCTTTAACCCTGCAGGGAAACCACCATGGCACTGTATTTATTCCCTGTTGTCAAACTGGCCACCGTTGGTCTCAGAGGCTGTGTTCACTGGGATATCCCAGTCCGACCAGAGTCAGCTTGCTAGCTCCATGTGGGGCCTGGATGAAAGTGCCAAGCCATTGGTACTGTGCATGTGCAGCTCTCAACAGAGATGAGAAGGGAGCAAGATGTGTCAACTTGTAGCTGCTTCTATCATCAGTTCCAGAAAAAAACCTAGATATTTAATTCAGAATGCTATTGATTAAGACTTTTTAAGAAGTTTTAACATCTGCTGAGTGCAGAGCATAATTAACTGAATGTCAACAGTCAGAAACATTCCTCCTATGTGTCATGTCATGGTTATGATGGTGTCAGTCTTATGTACACTCAGTCAAATAAAGTGTTACCATGTTTTTACTTGTTCTGGACCAAACAACAGGTGTGAAATCACCCTTAGATGCGCAGTTGTTTAGATGCAGTTATACATTTAATATTTCACTTTTCCAACACACTGTCCTTGTCTGTCATTGTTTGCAGGGGCGACAGGTTCTCACATGGCAGCTATCATGGCAGCATGGACGACAGACCAAGGTGATCTCATAGTAGGATTGTCAGCAATTGAATGTGATTGAATTTCTCACAAAAGCAGAATGACAGATGAGAGGGACTGAAACTTGTTTAGTAGCAGAATGTCAACCCTGCAGCCCTGATTCAGAGTCTGGTCACAGGTCATCTGTAGAGTCTGCATGTCCTGTCACACTCACAGCTTTCTTAATCCAACAGCACTGACCTGATGATACTGTAGTGTTAAGTGTCCTCTGGAGTAGAGGAACTATTTTAATGCATACCTCTTTGTCTGTAGCGACAGAAGAGGCCGCGGAGACCGTTACGACAGCATGGTGAGTGCCGTCTATGTTTACAGGCGCTGCTGTGTGTTGGCGTGCAGTCGCCGTTTGTGAATTATGTTTCAGACGAGCTGATTGGAATTCCTCTTTCTGAGTGTAGTACAAGCACGGAGGCATGGACACTGCGCTGCCTCTTTCACTGTGTATGCACACTGATCTAGGCCTGTTGTTGCCTGGCAACAGTTGTCTCCTTGGTTACCACAGAGCAGCTGAGTACGTAGTCCAGAGAATCCACCGGGCTAGCAAATGAACTTGAGCTGAAGCCAAAGCAATTCCTGAACAGGTTCCCCTCAGGTCTTAGCTGCAAGAAAAGTGTTTCAGAAAGTAAAATAATATTTTTTTCCCCAATTAAATACCAATAGATCAATTAATTCTTGAGCTTTAAGGACAAACATGCTGTGCTTGTTAACAGCAGATGTTTGTCTTCACTTTAAGGACCTCTTCATATCCAAATACAAGACCAAGAGATTAAAGATTACTTACACGTGATAAGAAGATAGATAATAAAAGAAGATTATCACTTTTTCCACATCTAAAAAGCGTTACGCAACATCTGGTCAACCGAATATGGTCACGGGAAAAAGTTTCAAAGTGTTTACATGTTCAGACAACTTGAAAACCTCAGCAGAAATGTTTGTGTTTTTATTTTTTGAGGGTGTGACCTTGTTCTAATGAAGACTGCTCTCTCAACAATTTGAATAGGCAACGGCTTTATAGGGTTAAGGCAATTTATTACTCTGCGTTTAAATGTCCTGAATATGAGTCTATAAAAAAGTAACATCCCAGATTGTTTAAAAAGGTCAGGCACTAAATAAGTTTAAATGTTTTGACCCAGTTTCAAGTTACTTCTGAGTTGCCACCTGTGACTGCTTTAATGTAAACTAGTTCAGTGACATATCTTCTTTTTTCTTCTTCTTTTTTTTAATTTTAAGTTTCTCTTCCTCCAGCAACTGCATCCCACCCTGTGCTGTTTCATTTTAGAGTTAAAAAAAATCTGTGAGAGTTCCTCTTCTTCCTGCTTCAGACTAACTAACAGACATCTGTGAACTTTATGTCTCTCTAATGCTGGGCGGGACCTCCCTCTGCTCCCAGAACATCTTGCAGTTCTTCATGGCATGGGTTCAACAAGCTGCTGGGAACTTTCCTTAGAGATTCTGCTCCGTGTTGACATAATAACATCATGCAGTTGCTTCAGTTTGTCAGCTGCACATTTCATGCTGCAAATCTTTCATTCCACCACATCCCGAATGATTGAGATCTGGTGACCATGTTGAAGCCTTTGGAGATTACAGAACTCACGGAGCTTGTGTGCTTTGTGTTTGTGTTAATCTGCTGGAAGTAGCCATTAGAGGATGGCCATAAAGAGATGTACATGGTCAGTAAGATTACTCAGGTGGACTGTGGCATTTAAACTGTGCTCAGTTGGTGTTAAGTGGGTTAATGTGTACAACGAAAAGTACTTTTCAACACCAACAGCCTGACTCTGTGGGCACAGAGCAGGAGGGATCCATGGATTAATGTTGTTCGCGCTAAATTCTCAGCATGTTGCAGCAGAAATCGAGACGCGTCAGACCAGGAAATGTTTTCCCAGTCCTCTATGGTCCGTTGCTCCAGTCAACAAAACTCTTGTGAGATTAAATAGTGACGCACGATATATCAGCTGAACATCAGTATTGGCCAATATTCATCTTGTTGAGTACAGTTGGCAAATAAAATGACATTTACTTTTGGCAGTAGCTGATGTTTATCTGTTGTGTTGCATCAGTTTTGTCCTGGTTAAACGTTGTGTTGGCTATTTGTTATCAGACACAGACAACAGTAGCTAGCATACTCAGCTGCTGATTCAGAGACGAAGCCACTGCCAGGACACAACTCTGGTTTGACATATGATGTGCTCATTCAAAGATGGTGTAATGATGAACTGAATGACTTAAAAACACTTGGCACAAAAGGCGAATAAATAACTAAAATAAACAACCCTGCCACCACCACCACCAACAACAAAAAAAAACAGGCATTGGCTGTTGACCAAATTGTTATTTTAAACATCAGTATCGGCCCAGAATTGCTCAATCGTTGCATTCCAAGGATTAAAATGCAAAATGTAAAACGTGTACATCAGCTAGTAAAGGTCCAGTGTGTAAGATTTACTGGGATTTATTTGCAGAATATGACAGAATTGGAATCTAATATTCATAAATATGTTTTCATTTGTATATAAACACTTGAAAATAAGACGTGTGGGTCCTTTTCTACAAAGGCCGCAATGTTGCACCACCATGTTTCTATAGCAGCCCAGAATCGACAAACCAAACCCTGTCTCTAGATGCAGCCTTTTGCGTAAGTTTTGCATGTTGCACGCTTGAAAAGAGGAGGGTTAGATGAGCTGTTTGCAATCTGCAAATTCACTGTTAAATGCCACTAAATCATACATAGTGGTCCTTTTTAAAAGAAAAAAAAAAAGCACTCTTTGCCACAAGCGTCACAACTCTTTGCCACAAGCGTCACAACTGTCAGCAGAGATTGCACACACCAGCGTGCCTCTTGCCAATAGATCGTGCATGTTGGACTCAGAACTGGAGGTCTAACTGATGAAGCTTTCAGGTTTTTTGCATCAATGACAGTGTGTGTCCCTGTGGGAGTAAGGTTATGTGCATGTCTTTGGTACTGAGAACTTTAAAAGTGTCTTAAATCCAACGTCACATTATTGCTGAGCAGATATTTCCTTTCATTGCTGTGGTCATCTTTTTTTTTTTTTGTTCATATTAAGAATCACAGATATTGACAAAGCACTCATCATCTCAGGATGGTCCCTTCCTCGGATTGTTTCAGTGGCCTGCAGGCCTCAGATTTCAAACCAATAATACACTTTTCAGATGAAGTGGAATGGGATATTTGAAGCACGAATGTCACTGAAAAATGTGCGGGGACTCCTTAATGCTGAGGAATCAGCAGCACAGACTCAGATCCTTGTGGAACATTTCCAGCACCTTTCCTGAATCTGTGCCTCAGATAATTCAGACTGTTCCGGACACAAAAATGATCCTAACCAGTACTGGCCAGGTTGTTGGGAAGGTTCTGAGAACATATTGTCATTATTGTGTCATTAAAGCTGTTTCATTTTTGTCTTTTTTTCCCCCTCAAATCGGTCCTGAAATGCAGAGTGGAGGCGGATATGGTGAGTGTTGACATTTCTTCTCAAAGGGAAATCCCGTCTCCTTT
The DNA here is from genome assembly GCA_027495735.1 of Lutjanus campechanus. Classification (NCBI taxonomy): domain Eukaryota; kingdom Metazoa; phylum Chordata; class Actinopteri; order Lutjaniformes; family Lutjanidae; genus Lutjanus; species Lutjanus campechanus. The sequence goes on from JAJHUR010084187.1 coordinate 36,228, forward strand.
ATTGAACTTGGGACTTATTTTCATGTTTTCAGCCAACATTCGTTTTAGATTTATCTCATTCCTGATTCCAAAAAAGTTGGGACTCAGTATAAAACATGAATAAAACAGAATGTGATAATTTGATCATCCTTTCTGACATATAGTCAGTTAAAAACAATACGAAGACGATACACGGTCATTCAAATTTTGCATCAACTTATTTGATTTTCATAAATCAGATCCTGCACTCAGTGTCCAAGTTATTAGACACACAATCTAATTGAGTCCAATCCAGCAGCCCATAGCCTGTTTATAAAGATGGACGGTGCATCTCCACTTCCTCCCACTGCACAACAATGAGGCCAAAATATTCCGGATGTGAGCGCTGCCATGTTGAGCTGGTGACGTCATTTGGAGGCAGAGTCTGTGCAGCACTGACCAGGGCTGGATTTGGTGAGGAGCTCCCGCCCACACACCTGGCCGAATCAGTCGCGAGCAGAGCTCAGTTGTCAGTCATAATGTGAAACCTGCTTTTATAGCATGAAATAACTAATTCAAATCAAAGTGATTCAAAAAATGAGCACTTGGACAAACATCAGCGTGATAAGAACTACCTAAAGTGACAGAAACCACGTTGAAGAAAAATTTATTTGATGTGCACTTTGATGATTTAGTTTGGCCCATGTCCCATCTGCTAACATGGAGGAGACAGGATTTATGACCTATACTGCAGCCAGCCACCAGGGGGCGATCAGAATGTTTTGGCTTCACTTTTGGGGAGCTCTCAAGTCCTCCATGTTTACATGAATCCAATGCAGCAGCCTTGACTAAACTTCTGTCGTTACAAAGCTCATAATGTTCCATTTTTGTCGACATTATAGGAAAAGTCAAAGGCTTTATGGAATAACAGTTATATTGGATTGTATTAGACTGTACAAGTGTACCTAATAAAGTGGACACTGAGTGCAAAATCTTTTTTAAACTTAGCACAAAAGTAATAAAGTTAATACCAAAATTGTGTGATTTGCAGTGATTTCCTGGTTCATTTCTGCCATACTGTACTATATAATGGATCATAGGACATTTCATCGCACATTACCTTTATTTTAGGCATCAACTGCACTTGACACTCCGGTTGCCTAATCACTCATGTTGCATTTAAAGTCTGTCGTAAAGCTGTGGTGTCAACATGTAGGCGTTGCATCAATAAATATAAAGTTCCTATGAAAAACAGGAAACATGTTTCCTTTAACACATTTATTAGAGCACGTGGGCAGAAGACGTATTTGACTTGGACATTTGGTGTGTTTACTCTCACACTATCTCTTGTCTTTTCCCCTGTGGTGTATTTTCATTTTTCACTTTCTTGTTTCCTTTCCAATGTTTTCAAAGACAACAACTCTTCCTGGGAGCACTTCCAGTCCGGTGAGTGGGGATGGATTATTATTGTCTCTGTGTCTTGTTTCCTGTCCTAAAGGGATTGTTTCTTCTTGTTGCATGCTTCAGTTAAAGACAAATCCACCTTAAATGTTCTTCCTCACCTCCTCCTGTAGGTGGCAGAGGCTCATACAGTGATATCGGGGGCCCAGTCATCACAACACAAGTCACCATCCCAAAAGATGTGAGTGAAGACGTCCAGTCCCGCTCAGAGAACATGATTCTTGCAGTAAAAAAAAAGACAGAAAGGACATCTCTCTCCTGTGTGCTTGTCTTGCAGCTGGCTGGCTCCATCATTGGGAAGGGCGGCCAGAGGATCAAGCAGATCCGCCACGAGTCTGGGGCATCCATCAAGATTGATGAACCACTAGAGGGCTCTGAGGACCGCATCATCACCATCACAGGAACACAGGACCAGATCCAGAACGCCCAGTACCTGCTGCAGAACAGGCATGTGCTCCTCTGTCTCTGTCCCCAAAACCCCTCTCGTTGTGGGTCTCCCCTGATGGCCAGTGTGCTCAGTCCCTGTTTGTTGTGTTAAACAGTTCACTTTGATTCCACATAATTGTTCCCAAGTGGTAAATTTGCCCTGCAGCCAGGTGAAAAACACACAGAGTGAAAGACATCAAACATACAGAATAATAAGTTTGTTGCTGTTATCATTGTACTGTACACTGTATACTGCATTTACAAGTACTATTACTTCCTCAGTTTTTGGTTCAGTTCAGTTCTGTTCAGTACCAAAGAGAGAGACACAAATGGTGCTAATTTTTTGGTAATCTGCTCTGAGTTTTAATAGTCTTTTAAACAAAACATTCTGGATGGTTTCAGGTTCTCAGATGTGAGGATTTGAAAAGAAAAGAAGCACTTTGGGGTCTGAGAAATTACACATTTCTCAGTATTTTGTCACATTTTATTGACAGACAACCGGTGTAGAAAGTCTTTACCAGAATTTTAAACTTTGTTACAATATTAGAATAAAGAACCATACTTGATACCTCCTTTGTTACCATGGCAAAAAGAAGAAAAAAAAGTCCCAGGGACAGTGTTTTTCCATTTGACCGTCCATTTCATTCTTGTGAACAGTTTATCTCAAGAATGCCAAAATTAAGTTTCGTCAAATTTGGCACAAACGTCCACTTGGACTCAAAGATGAACTGATGAGAATTTGGTGGTCAAAGGTCACTGTGACGTCATGTCTGTCCCAGTCTTATGAACGCCGTATCTCAGGAACAAATGTCCGCTTGGGCTCAAGGTTGAACTGATTAGAATATCAAAGGTCAAAGGTCACCGTGACCTCACAAAACATGGTGGTTGTTGTTGTTTTTTGCCATAACTCAAGATTTCTTACGCTAATTACGACAAAGTTTCACACACATCTGATAGGATAAAATGATGAAGTGAAGACACTTTGTTTCCAAACGGTCAACTTCACTGTGACATCATAACGTCCAGCTCTCCATCGTTCCTCCGTCCTCCTCTGTAACAACAGTCTCTAAGTGAAGACACCATGTTACTCTTCCATTTAATACCTTTTATTAAATTATTTCAAAGTCTTCACCATGTGTCCGAGTTTGGACAGACGTGGACGTAAACTGCAAGTTAAGTGGTTGGTTTGTTTCTTTTTTTAAGGAAACTTCTGCACATGATGCCGTTAAACTTATGTTGCAAACCTGACTGGTAAAAGAACTAGAAGGAAAACTGTTTCGCTGCCTTAGATAAAGGCAATTCTGCCAGAACGTAAGGGTGTTGATCCTTTTTTTCTGACACCACTATTTCATCTTGAAGAGCTTTTCAGTTCACAGACACTTCCTGTCCCCTCCATCTCTAAATGGCTAAGCTGCTCTCAGCCGTCATATTGCTTCTCACAGACATAATTTATTCTCAGCCTTGACCTTGGCATACTTTTTCTGACTTTATGATTTTTTTTCTGCTCCACATGAAAAATGTCTGGCAGTTTGCAGCATCCAGCAGTAACCCCCATGTCACGGTCCTGTTCAAATAAATATTCCTAATGTCGTGATGAAACGTCCTTACTTTTAATCTGTCTGTTATTTCAGCGTGCGGCAGTACTCTGGTCGGTTCTTCTAAGAGGAAAGGAAGGAAATGAAGAAGAAGATTGAAGCCATGCTGCCATACTGTTTGCTCCTTCTATTCAGAGCCTACATTCCTCTGCTTTGGGTAGATGTGCCCCCTCCCCTCACTGTCACACACTACAACATCTATCTATAAATGGAATTTTTTTATTTTGAGGAGTTTTAAAAAAAAACAGCTGTCAAACAGCAAACAAGGAGTCAACAACATGTTTCTGTGCTGGTGTAATTATTTTTATTAGGAGATTCTTGTGCCATCATCGGAGTAAACTCATCTGTGCGATAACTTTTGGTGTTGTAAGCCCCCCCCCCACCCCCTTCTCGGTCCTTATCTCCCTCATTTCAGTACAGCATGCAGAATGTAATCTTTTTGTAAGGAGCATTACGTGATTTTGTTTTGTTAACTTTTCTTTTTCCTCAAATGTTTAAGCACACTCTTCAAATGAAGATGCATGGTCTCAGAATGGTTAAAGAAAAAACTTTTAATTTTTACACGACATCAACACCCTTTTCCACTGTCAAACAAAGTGCTTTTTGTAAGATGGGCTTTAATGGAGTAATCTGACATTTTGGGGAAAAAAAATGCTTATTTGTGTCTGGCAGAGAGAGATACAGAAAAGCTGGATAAGATTATCTGTTCCAGGGACGCACAATATTAAATTTTTTGCTGATGTCGGATAAATTGATATTTTCCAACTCATTTTGGCTGATTGCTACAGAGCGCCATGTCAGAAAAATCATATTATAACATATAAAATAAGGTTGTTATAACAAGTTGTTTTCTTGTTATAAAATGAAAATATCTTGTTACGGGCTTTAAGATATTTTCATGTTATTACAGCATGAAAACTTGTCATGTTATAATGTGATAATTGTAACAAAATGTTTCACATAACTTTTCTAGTTGTAACAATATACTGTTTATCTTGACATAACATGAAATGTTATTAAATGATAACTTATATTGTTATAACGCCAACTTAAATGTAAGTTATCCAATGTGAAATGTTTGGTTATGACAAGAAGTTATGACCTTATAACAAAACGTTTTATGTTATAGCAGATAAATATGTTGTTATAACAAGAGAAGTTTCTTGTTGATAAGTTTGTATGTTTTAGTAACGTGAAAATATCTTGTTATAATGTGAAAAACATCTTGTTCAAACAAACTTTTCACATTAAAACGTCATAACATCTTTTTTTTTTAACAAGAAACTTCGTAAAAAGTACGCAGATGCATGTATGTTTTTCCACCTAATTGCAAAGAACATAAAGTCTCTTGTAGGTGAATTAACGTATTATTATACCTACTCTGATTGTGATGACTTGTGGTGCAATTTGGCTCCTCCTGACATGAACGATGCTGAATAATTCCTGCAAATAGCAGCTTTGTTTTCTCTTTCCGTCACTTTTAAAAAAGCCTCCACACCGCAGACATACTTGTGTCACATGCGCACATCATCTTATCATCACGTTATATCAAAATAAACATTCAGGCCGATGCTGATATTTCATTTTAAAGCATTTATCTGCCAGCATGATGACATGCTGGTGTTATTGTGCGTCCCTAATCTGCACCACTCTGACGTGAGAGTGATTATCAATCTTCTCATCTGGCTTGCGAGGAAACTCTCCACCAGATACTGAATGCACTTATTTTCCAAAATGTCTCTCTTTTGCTTTAAGTTGG
>JAJHUR010084188.1:16701-31621 GCA_027495735.1 Lutjanus campechanus
AAAAAAGCTCTTCTGAATATATATACGGTCACTCACTTCCAGGACTGCAAGCTGTACTTAGGTGGAGTACTTGCGAGTGATTGTTAGTTGGAGGCAGCTGGGCCCAGCGTGCTCCAACTATAAAATCCTGACTGAGAGTCCTCTTTTCCCTAACATCTCACCTCCATATATTTCACACTCATACACCGTCACCACTGATCCTAATGATCTCCACATCCCCTCTTAACTTTAGTTCATTTGTGTTTGGTTACTTTGTTTAAATACATTTAATATTATTGGCCTTCAGTCTGCATTTCACTCAATTTTTGGGCCATGACAAATTGGGGGCTCGTCCAGAATTTGATCCTCTAACCGAGGACAGTCCGTCCCATACGCAGTCATTCAATGCATAGACAATCTTTCTTCAGTTGCCACAGTCCATCGCTAGTTGTTGCTTTTAGGCAAGTTCTGTCATTTTATTTTGCTAATAATTGTCTGCACAGTTGAAACGAGTGAGGAAACACTCTGTAGATCCAGACTATTTTCATAACTAACGCATCGAGTTGGTGATTGTTATAACAATAGCAAGACTGACCAGGATGGTTTTGGTGAGTTTCATTTTGTTTTTGTCTCTCAAATTTGCACTGAGGTCTTATGTGGAGGGTGGCAGCGTGGTGCAGTGGTTAGCACTGACACCTCACAGCAAGAAGGTTCTGAGTTTGAGTCGTTTGAGACTCAAACTCAGAACCTTCTTGGGGAGTTTTGGGCTGGAGCAGGACCTTTCTGTGAGAAGTTTGCATGTTCTCCTCGTGTCCGTGTGGGTTCTCTCCGGGTACTCCAGCTTCCTCCCACAGTACAAAGACATGCAGCATAATAGGTTAATTGATGACTCTAAATTGCCCTCAGGTGTGGAGGTGAGCTTGAGTGGTTGTCTGTCTCTGTGTGTCAGCCCTGCGATGAACTGACAACTTGTCCAGGGTGTACCCCACCTCTCGCCCAATGTCAGCTGAGATAGGCTCCAGTCCCCCACGACCCACCAGGATAAGCGGTTACGGACGATGGATGGATGTCTTATGAGGCAATTAAAGCTCATCTTAGTTTGGTAAAAGAGAGAAAGATGGTGATAAGTTAAGATAATTGTGAGTATATTTCCTTTCTTGACATTTTGTGAGTTCATTTTGTTCATTTTTGTCGTGGCTCGCTTGTATTTAACCGAAGTAATCTTTGTGTTTTTTGACTGGCAGTGGCAGCCGGTATGCCATAAACCTTAAGTTTTGAGCCATTATTCCTTTGATTCTGGCACCCGACACACACCAAGGTGTCATTTTGGCTTGCTTATGTGGTCGTCTACTCTGAGGTGATTCGTGTTCGTGCCTCCAGCCTACGCTGTGACATAATCTTGACGTCGGCACTAAAAATGTTGGCACCAGAAAAGTCTAAGCATTTATGCATCCCTGTAGAGGCTAAAATTCCATCAGCTGAGGGAGATAAATGGAAATGTTGCTACAATCTCATTTCAGGATTTGTAAACCTGACAGCTCAGGTTCACACCAACAGAGGTTTAGACTAAAATAGCAGGAGTGTACCTCCCTGTGATTTATCCTTATAATTCCACAGCTGACAATTTTCATCCAGTGCTTCTCTTCAATTCTGATGAAGGAAGTTGTATGTTTTCTGTATGTAGGACATTTAGAAGTAGGAATGATGGATGAAACCGTGTTGGACCAACTCACCATGCAGTTTGTCTTCCAGTCAACTGGGCATGCTCTGTCTGTCTTTGCACTCTAAGCAAACCTTTGCATTTACATATGGCTCATTCACACCGCTCCGGTGTGAAATACCTTTGGGGGAAGAAAAGCATGTTTGACTACATGAAATAAACATGAGGGGTGCTTTTTTTAAACCTTCATCTCACAACTGATGCGTCAGCCATATCGAACTGAATTTGAGTCATATCTCAAAGAGCGGGTCAACGGCAGGACGGCCAAAAAAACACATCCCTCAGTAGAAGCAGTGTCAGCATCACAGAAATGGAAAGATGAGGCTTTTAATTACTGTAACAGTGACAGTGGTAATTACTTTCATGGTGAAAATAATGCTGTAAGTCGTTAGATGCTGGCGACTGGATCTGTGTTTTCTTTTATTCACCACGTTTGTTGACGACTGTCATGATGATGAGCATGAAGATGACAGCATATGATGAGAATCATAATGACTTTGACATGAATGCTCTCGCAGCACAACAGTTTAGCTCGCCTGTTATGTATGCTCTGTGCCAGCCTAAATGTTGCTGATGAAGGCTGATCGTAATGAGCTGAAGCAGGAGACGTGTGTTTGCTTCGGCTGTCCGAGGATAAGAGGGATGAACGTTGAAGATAAAATAAAAAATGCTCCTGGACCGGTTCGAGCCGGTTAACCAGATGCTGACTGGAGCTTTAGTTAAGAACTGCGCAGATTAGGCAAATTAGGCAGGTAATGGATTTAAAAAGTGAAGGCTTTGTTCGTTTTGCATGTGACCAGTCAACAACGCAGTCATCAAGCTTTTTGTTGGAAGTTATTGCTTCACAACCATGGTGTTTGAGTTGAAGCGACAAAAAAAGAACAATTGTGCGATGAGCATTTTCTGAATAGTTTCAGTCTTTTTATGTGTAACATAAATTTAAATAATTGCCTGGGCTGCATTTGTGTGTATTATGAAGGGACTCTAACTCTAATTTCGTTGTACAATCCTGTGTTGTATGATGATAATAAATGTAAATTAAATCCTTGATTTTTGATTGCTTTTTGGTTTTATGGGCTTGATCTGGTGTACAAGCTTAAACCAGTTTGATTTAACACTGACCAGCCGGACTGATATTTCTCATTATGAAACATTCAGAAGAACTGTTTAAAAACAAAATGTAGCTCAATGACGTGAATACTCGAATGCTGGTCTTGCATAGCCAACATGGGGTCTCCCTCCACACATGCATATTCTGCTATAGGGGGGGGAAAAACGCCCTGCCTTGTTTGCATTTCTTTAAACCAATCATCTTGGGCGGCACTAAGCCCAATGGAGCTGCTGCAAAATAGTGCTGTTAGTGAACTTGGCGCTTATTTACAATTATAATTTCTTTGATTTTTGTGTGATTTATATACAGAAAATATTTGAACTGAAAACTTTTAGGAAAAGTCAGGTACCAGCAGCATTGCATTTTTTGATTCAACAAAGATTCAGAAACATTCAGAGGTCTTGTGGAGTCCATGTGTCCAAGGGTCAGGGGTTAGAAGTTTTGGCAGCAGGTGGTTTTAATATCGGGAACGATCCAGGTCTGTACTATACCCTCAGAGTTAATAATTTTTTGGGAACATGAACTATGGCCAGCCATCCTCAGTTTCTGAACACTGTGAGGGTTTCTTGTTGAAGCCCTTTGTGAGGGTTTGAAGAGCACTGACAGGACTGATAGGAACATAACGAAGGAGCTCCTGTTGGAACCCCAAGACGCTGGGGAGAACCATAGTATCTTTTTGTCTGTCTTTTCTTTTCTCTGTTGCTTTCAACACCTTGTCAACTGAAATAGTCCTGACTTTCTCTGGGTCTTTAAACATTTCCTTAACTGCAAAGAGCTACAAAGAAAAAAAAAACCTGAATGTTTTGTGGGCCACGTGCAGACCCATGTGAGAATTACTGTAGACTTTAATATTTCACAGAAACATTCTAAAGTTATGTTCAACACAATGTCAGTGTCTCAGCGAGAGGGAGAGAGAACCTCAAACTACCAATTTTAAGCGTGCAGTTTGAGGTCACGCTCTCCTCCAGCAGATGAGAGATGAAAAATATCACAGCAGGATTCAGAGCCAGCAGACTTCCACATCCTTTCTCTCGGAGGACCGCTCACTTCAGATGGTTCACTGTTGACACAGGAAAAGATGAAAAGACCCTCTCCCTGAGATGGCGAAAACTTTTCGACACTTCTCTTGGTGACGATGCCTCTGCGACCAGCTGCAAGTTAAAAGTTTTCATTTGAAATCCGTCTGCATTAATTGAAAGGAGTCAAGGAAATTGTAAAGTGGGATTGAAAACAACAACGTGCGCTCGGGGCAGTCTGTCGACTAACTGATTGCATCATACAGGATGAATAAGTGATGAATTTTTCTATTTTCACATTTTGTCTGTCAGTCAAAAGCATACTCACACTAGTAGAGTTGGTAGACACAACAAGAACATCTGTACTGTACGGTACAGTCTAATGTAACCTAATGCAATATCCCTGCAACAAACACTAACTCTGAAGCATACAATGGTTATTTTAAGACTAGGTCAGAGAGGGGTTGACTCAAGTTTTGTTTTTTTGTTTTTTTGTTTTTTTCCTGAGACTTCTTCTTTCATGAATGACGCACGACACGCATGAAAGGTCACAGGATTTATCGGGAGGAGCTCAGAGTCACTGACCGCGAGCCGGTGGATGGCCTGAGAAAGTAAATAAAGTAGACACTCACATCAAACGCCGGAGCCCATCTCTAAACAGAGACAGAATAATGATCTCTGTTCTGTATTATAACCGCCTATCATCACATGGCCCAACATCCACAGTTTGATCAAATGATGACAATTTTCTTTTCCCTGGAATGAAGACAATGAGGACAATGGGTCTCGTGCAAGAACCACTTGCACGAACAGATTTGTTCTTAAGTGGTGCGTACGAGTCTCTGTCCAGGTGAACGTCCTATTCTGTCCCTTAACCCTCTCCTCTCACTGCAGTCAGTGATCTTTGCTTTTCTTTGTTTCAGCAGGTCTTTTAATTCCACTGCTGACGCTGTTAAAATGACAGATTTTCCTTTATGGATCTCTGAAAGCAGGACGTCAAACTCCTCATCAAACTTTGATGCCATTTTCATGAATGAACACCTCTTGATATATGGAGCAGGAATTGCAGCCATATATGGTATTATTGGGGTGTTAATTATGCTAATTTGCATGTTTCGTGCACGTGCACTCAAATACGCACAGGTGGATAATTTACATGGTTTTCTGAAGTTACGAGCGTTTGTTGATCTGATGTGGCGTGTTCGTACGAGCCCTTTGTATAAAAAAGTATGAGAAATTTAAGATAAGAATGAATACGAAAATATTTCTGCATGATGCCCAATGATCTTGTAATTAAGAAAAAAACTATTTTATTTAACTGGAGCCAAAGTTTTATTTCAATGCTCATATGTGGTCCGGCCCCTGTCTGACTAGACTAGACTAGACTAGACTAGACTAGACTAGACTAGACTAGAAAAGAATAGAATAGAATAGAATAGAATAGAATAGAATAGATCTTTATTGTCCAGCAGGGTGGTAGTTTGTCTTCGGCTCACCAAACAGATTAGGCTGAATGTGAATTGAAACTGATGTGACTGTGGCACTGCTGCTCTTATGATGTGGGTTGTGTGCACTAGAGACAGCGTAAAGCAGTCTGTTGTGTAGGAATCCAAGTGCATGTGGTGTGTAGGTGAGTGTGTATGCAAGTGTAGAGGAGGAGCAAAGGGGAGTGATTCATTTTTTTTCAAAAAGTTAAAAAAAAACAAAAAAAAAAACTTTTTCTCCTGGGAGAGTTGGCCACTGATACCCCAGGTCCAGCTCCCACCTGCCATCTTTGCAAATGTGTTTGCGTATTCTCACTCACTGTTTGTTTCTTAATTTATTATTATTATTATTATTATTATTTGCAATATTTACTAATGTTTTCACTCATAATGATTGAGGCTGGGGTTTCCCTTCCTTGGCCACCCACAGGCCCTTGGAAGGAAGCTGGTTGTCAGGATGGGTGATGGGGTTTTGAGGAGAGGGTTAAAGAGGAAGTTTTCATCAAGGAGACAGAGGACAGACTAAGTGAGGATGTTCACCTGGACAGACCCATTACAATACACACTAACGGGTGTGGCTCCGGTCTGAATCATGTTAATCAGTTTAGCAAGGTCACTGCATTTGGCACAAAATATTTTTTATGAATATTCCTGGTTGCTGCAGCAGGTCTGTAAAGTCTACCTGAGGGCAGTTCTATGAATTCTTTTTATTTATACACACATTCCAATTGTTTCTGCTCTCTGCCAATAATTTTACTGGTCATGTTTGTGATGCTGGACAATCTGTTTCTGTTCTTAGCCCCCTGGTGTCCATAATCACATAGACGTTAAAAGTATAACCAATGTCAACACTTTTTATTACACATAATAATGAGTTGTGACATTTTGTCGTAATTTAGCCTCTAAAATGAACAAAAATGGAAAGCGGAGCTCTGAAAGTATAATATACAGTAGCTCTATAGTAAGGGTTCTACAGTGAAAACAGAAATATGACACGAGGATTTTTACATCACCGTCCTCAGCTCCCCTTCACAAGGATCACACCATCTCTCCTTCACCCATTGACAAATCTGTCAAGATGCTTCTCATATGACACTGACTTCATACTACTGTTCTCTTCTTACTAACGTCATCAGAAACAGAACCCATCCATCTTCAACCACTTATCTGTAATCAGGTTGTGGGGGTAGCTGTTCCAGCAGGGGATCCCAGACATCCCTTTCTCTGGCTACATTAACCAGCTCTGACTCGGGGATCCCGAGGCGTTCCCAGGCCAGGGCAGAGATATAATCCCTTCACCTAGTCCTCGGTCTGCCCCGTGGCCTCCTCCCAGCTGGACGGGCCTGGAACACCTCCCTAGGGAGACGACCAGGTGGCATCCTTACGAGATGCTCGAACCACCTCAACTGGCTCCTTCCTACGCAAAGGAGCAGCAGCTCTACTCCAAGTTCCTCACGGATGACTGAGCTTCTCACCCTATCCCGAAGGGAGATGCCAGCCACCCTCCTGAGAAAACCCATTTCGGCCGCTTGTATCTGCGATCTCGTTCTTTCGGTCATGACCCACCCTTCATGACCACAGGGGAGAGTAGGAACAAAGATTGACCAGTAGATCGAAAGCTTTGCCTTCTGGCTAAGCTCCCTTTACATTACAACGGTGCGGTAACGCAATACCGCTCCCGCTGCTCTGATTCTCCGACCCATCTCACGCTCCATTGTCCCCTGACTCGAGAACAAGACATAACCCTTGAATCCAAATTTTATTATTTTTGGATGTTAGCCTCCTCCATGACATCTGCCTGATGCATTGGCATCTGCTGGTCTGATTAGAAAAAAAGATAAAGAAGAGATAAATTTAAAACAGTGGCCACATTCCCCGTGGGTGCTTAAACCTTTTTGTTCGCTGCTCAGGCAGTAGAGCACCAGTGTGATCAGCATGTGTGCTCAGACCCACTCGGAAAAAAAGTCCTAGTGGTGTTCTCACTTTAACACCCAACTGTGGTGTCAATCTACCTAATAAAACTGTGTCCACAGCTTTCACATGTTCATGTTATACTAAATAGTCCTCTAAGAGGTCCACTTTTACAGAACTAATCAGTGAAATCAGCTGCTCTATTCACCGCTCTCTGGTATTTCAGTGGTTGGACTCAGAGACTCTGTTGGAGAAAAATGTGTCGTGGCAGGAGAGTGATGAATAGAACTGCCAGCAGAGTACAATATAACATGGTCTCGCAGGGTTTAGTGGAATGAGTAAAAACTCTGAAACAGATTTTGTGTGGTGGACAGTAATGACATGAACTTAATTCCTTCACCGGGGGACGGCTGTGTGAAAACTGCACAGATCTGACTCAGCATTTTAGACACATGATGTTAGATAACGGTTCGATTCTGGCAAGTAAAAAGCCTGAGAGAGTTTCAGAATCAAAACTTTAGTCAAATGAGCTGGAAAACTTATTGTTATGAGGTGAGAGTTGAGCTGTGCTGTAGGCCTTCACAACCTGACCGTCCTCTGGACTATTTTAACACCAAGCTACTTCCTGTTTCCATTCTCTCTGCTTTTGTGGTGTGAAGATTGAATTCCTCCCTGTCCCATTTCCATTTATTGCTTTTCACAGCTTCACCAGCCCGTAGGGTATACACATCCTTGATTTAATTTCCATTTATAATTTAGAACCAGTGATCACAATGAATGTTAACATTAAATGCTACACATAACGTCGGTGGAAAATAGAATTTATTACCTCAGGCACATTGTTTAGTATCTGTAAAATGTAGAGGCTCTACAGTGTTAAAACTGATGCCTGCAAAAGACACCTTTAACACATCTTACTTTTTTATATTCTGCACAATCCATCTTTTATTCAGTGTGTCACTGCTGTGCAATGTTGGATATCTAATCAAAACATTCTGCGGTAGCTTTTGCATTTTGCGTTCATCCTCACCTCAGATATTTCACCGCTGACACATGAAGACATTAAAAGATTTCTTTCCCGAGACAGAAACTTGTGAAACTTCTGTCTGTGACAGTTCTTGCAGCCGAGCGCAGCAGTGAAAGACAGAAACCTAGTAACTATACATAGTTTTTTTTTTCTTTATGTTACTCAGATGGAAAAGATTTGCTTGTTTATAACAATGTCCTGTTTTATAATTCCACATGTCGGGAAGCTGCCTGATGCAACTGCATCCTTTCGGTGTTTGAAGGATGAAAAAGTCTGTTCACTATTGCGCCAATCAGTAAGCAATGTACAGGTTTGAGGATATATAGACATGTGTTGTTCCTCTGCTGTGGCGACCCGACAAATGTCTCTGGCTGAATTTTGACCAGACTTATTAGTGACAAGTCAGGGTTCCAATTACACCAGGACCGAGTATCGGTACTCAATACCATTAAGGTCTTGATTGAAATAACCCAGTCCCAAGTGGTACTGAAACTTTTCTAGTCAAACAATACCTGCATTTTATCGTTATGGCACAGAGATCTTTTTCTTTTGTTCTTGCAAGCAATCACTGCAAGCGTTGTTTGATTTAATGTAACAAGTGATTTGCTCACTGCTGCAGCAGTACTGTAGGGGTCTACAGTCTGTTGTGCAGTGAAGTTGATGTATTTGATGGAAGTGGCCGTTTTCATAAAAAGGTCTCATGTAAAGTGCTTGGTATCGGTATCACTTTAAGGGTATTGTTATTGGTACTGGTATTGTATTCTTTTAAACGATATCCAGCCCTAACTATTGCCGACAGTTAATAATGTCAATAACATTTCATAGAGGCTAATAGCAACAACATAAGGCTGTAGTATCTAAATCAAAGAATATATTTAATGAACAGAGAAAAAACAAACAATGGTTTTCAAGAACCTTAATATACATAAACCACGGACACAAAAATGGACAATGTTTGAATGCTCCCCCTAAATGTATCAAAGTAGGCTTCCATGGGAGCCCATGTCCTTCTCAGGGGAGCAGAGCTCTCCTTAGCTCCCCCTGTAATTTGAACCATGGTGACAAGTGTGTAAAAGGGGTAGTTCAGATTAGGGATAGTTGGGGTTGCATGAGGTACTTATCCATAATCAGTGTACTACCCACCGTAGATGGCGGTCGGTACATCCCCAGTGTGGAGAGGCAGCCGGAGTGCTGATGTAGGAAGCTAAGAAATGTACTGCTGTGGACAGAGTCAGCAGCAAAATGTATTTCAGACACTTTTAGACAAAATTAATATCAGTTTACGTGTACGCAATATATAGAATATTGTCACTACTTTACTGTGCCTTTTCCAGCAGGAAATGTTTTTTTTTTTTCCTAAGCCACCAGACGTAAATGGTACGCAATAACTCAAACTAAGTAACCTATTGAGGCAGCGGTAAATGAGCAACTCTTGTGTTCTGCCAGGAAAAATGTTTTTTGCCAAATGAGTCTGATGGCTTTGCACAGAGCAATATTTCAGTACAAAAAAGAAGTTGAAAAAACTAATCATTTTCTTCACTAAAGTTTTGAGTTTTAAGTCAAACTCAAACTCAAACTCTCAAGTTCAATTTTGGAATAAACCAAACAGTTTTGTTCACCATATACAGTAGGTCTACAACATGCCTGGACATTTACAGGATGAAAACAGATGTGGATTTTCTCTTTTTCGATACAAAATTGTCTGAATATTCCAACTACTGTGTTGATGTATGCAACAAAACATACTGGTAAGTTACTGGTAAATTGCATGTTCTCCTAAATTATGGGCATTTACCTCTAAAAAGTGTCCAGGGTTGCAGACTCTAAAATATCTACATTGAAGTCTCCCAAAGTTCACACCAGAGCTTTTAAGCGCTTGCTGATTTTGCAGTCACACAGTCCTAAGCTCCTGTGGACTCAGCAGGAGTTTTTGAGTCTGTGCATCAGGGTTTAGCCTGTCCGGTTAACCATGTGATGGTCCGGGGTGTAACCTCGCCTCCTGCCGGGGCCCAGTGCATGTTTGGTCATATAGGTTTCAGACCCCCTGTGACCTTAAGTAGCATTAAGCCGGTGAAAAGGCATGAATGAGGGATTTTGAGTGCAGACCGACAGGCTGAGGGAGAGGTCGCTGTCCATGGTGCTGAAGTTCAGTATTAATAAACCCTCTGGGTTTTATCTGGCTTAATCTGGCTTTCATATTCAAGATTTGTGCAAACTGCTAACATGTGCTGGATGCCAAAGTGGTTTATTTCAAACTCAGCTGGTACCTTTCTATGCAGAGTTAGGAGGGTTGGCAATCTCCTCCATTTTCTTTGTTTGTTTGACAGTCACAGTAGTCTGAATCATATTTGTCTGCATATAAATTAACCTGCAAAGGATTTGTATCCGGAAGCAACGTGGCTAAATTATTATCACTGTTGCATAGCAGAGAGAAAATCTGGAAATTGAACGCCACGTTGTGTGAATGTGTAGCTTTTGCATACATTAAAAGGACAGTTCACCCTCAAATCAACAATGCTTTTGCTCTGACGTGTCGTGCTATTTATTTACACACTAACACTACTGTGGTTTTCAAACTGGGGCCCAGGGCCCAACAAGGGTCCTTGAATGTGTTGCAGGGGATCCCCAGCAAAAGGAGGAATAAAATACTTTTAACTTTAATAACAGTTTTTGGTTGTTGGAATAATAAGATA
Organism: Lutjanus campechanus; assembly: GCA_027495735.1. Lineage (NCBI taxonomy): Eukaryota > Metazoa > Chordata > Actinopteri > Lutjaniformes > Lutjanidae > Lutjanus > Lutjanus campechanus. The sequence goes on from JAJHUR010084188.1 coordinate 27,643, forward strand.
AGGGATTTATAGTGATCATATCTGATCTGAGGGGATTGCTTAAGACAAAATCCTCTCAAAGTGGGGGTTCATGGTGTAATGTGCATCAACTGTGGGGGTCCTTGACATGAAAAAGTTCAGGACCTGCTATAGCATATGAATCATGTCTGGAAGTGCTGTGGCTGAAACTCATTGTTTAGTTGCCACATACTTCTGCTGGGTCTTGGGTGGTGATTTAAAGGGATTATTTTTGTTGTGAGTCTTTGAATAATTTTTTGTTTTTTAGGAAAACCTTGCATAGTTTGCCTTTAAACCTGCGAGTCAGCACCTTTTAACCAATGTTTTGTCTCAAACCAAATCAAAACTGTCTAAATCAGAGGTTTCACAGTGGGATGCAGGTCTCCCCAGGGGGCTCCAAACAGTTTCAGGGAAGGCTCAGAGAATTAAAGAATGGAAATACATTATTTATTACATCAGTTACCAAAAGAAGATCACAAAGAATAACATAAATGTGTGTGATTCGGTTTAAGAGACAGTTCAGACAATTTAGGAATTTTACTGTTTTCCCACTTTTCCAGAGTCAGAAACTAATAAACACCATCAGACGGATCTTTGTTATGTATTTGCTGTAGTCTGACGTTATGTCAAACAGCAATATCTTGGCACAATTTTTGAGTTTCTATGGGATCACATGGTCATGATTCTCAAAGACATCCAGGAATTTAGCCAAACTAAGCAAGTAAACTAAGGTGGGCGCCTTTTTTCAAACTTTTGTTTGACTTTGAAAACTGGGGCACCCTGGTAGCTCAGTTGGTAACAGGCTTGGTAGGGTTACTTAAAAAAATGTATTCTGATAGTTGCTCATTACCTCAATCATTATGAGTGAAAACATCAGTAGATATTGCAAATAATAATAATAATAATAAAACCCTCTATTCTAAATACTAACTGCACTGCACTGTGTACCTTCTATGGAAGTTTTTCACACTGCAGAGGACTTTCCACTGCAGAGTGCAGAATTTTTTTCATGTTCAGCTAAACAGTTTGTGCACAATGTGGTGGCGGTTAAAGGCGCACTTGGTACATTTTTTTTTTTTTTTGTAGTTGTAAAGCTGCAAGAGCACACAGTGTTGGCTTTGGTTATATCCCCGGGGACCATCCAGGATGTTTCTTTGCCTTTTGCTCCGATACGCTCCAGCCCCGACCCCCATACCCCACCCTGAGCGACTCTAAACATGAATCACTGGGTATGTAGGATAGGATGGATGGGATGAATTTAACTGCTAGTGTAGTAGCGAGAGTAGTGAGAGTGCTTCTTGGCTTCATCTTTAAGTGTGTCCATAACGGCAGAACAATGTAGAGCTTGCAGGTCTTGTGACCCTTGAGGTATTAGAAGCTTTGTGGTTTCTATAGGGCTCCCCTGACGTGGATGCAAACACTTTAAGATTAAAGCTGCAAGCCTGCACCTCATACTCATCATTTTGTTTGAACCCAAATCACAACCGTGCCTCAACTGAAGTTTTTCACACTGCTAATGACTTTATGTTGTGGAGGGAAATCTTTTCATGTACAGCCTGTTTCATGTACAGCCTGTGCTCAGGCTTTTTGTAGTTGTAAACCTGCCAGATCACATGAAACAAAAAGAAGAAAAGAATACATACACACAAGGTAGCCTTTAGCCACTGTATATGACGCAGCGGCCTTTTGACATAGCATAAAAACAAGAAAGTTTGCATATGAAGGACGTGGGGTGGATGGGTAGGACGGTTTGTGTCTGATGTGAAATCAAAACGTTAATAAAAGTTTTAAAGTACAGGCTTCACGTGACTTTTGTCTTGCCACTTGCTTCATTCACATGACGTACATAACGTTACGTACTAATTTTTAATGCAAAACCTTCACCTAACCAACTAATTTTTATGCCTAAACCTACCCCACACTGCGACAGTTTCACAACATTAACCGCATATTTAAAAAAGGCTCTCTGGCAGCGTCCTTGTGCATCGGTATGAGACGCTGAGGTGCGGTGACAAAGTAGCATCGGTACTGGAGCTGGGATGGGAGCGGGTCGGCCCATATAGGATGTTTCTCTGCGTTTTGCTTAGTGTATACACTGACTCCCATCCTATGGACAAGACTATGAACAGATATCATGTGATGGATGGACGGGACAAATGTATACGTTGAGGGAGAGCGTTTCTTGGTTTCATGTCACTTCAAGCGACATCGGTCATCTTATGATCACCAACCAACAGGGGAGCCAAGAAATAAGTCATGATCTGGTGGGTTTCAGCGTTGGAAGCTTTCATCTTTTGGCAACACTTGGCCTCACACACACACACACACACACAGAGAGAGACCTGCTACACATACACATACAAGCCCACTAGACACAGACTCTGAAGAGAAAAAAAAAAAAACTAGGGCATCAAAAGTCCCGAAGGCTTTGAGCTACAATTTTTTTGCATAATCAGGAGAGAGGGAGAGGAGCAGAGAGGGAGAATGCTGTAATTAAATTAGTGCATAAAGAAAACGAGGAGGAGAACATGTGAGAACACGGATATCAGCTCTGTCAGAACAGAACCAGACTGGAAGCACCAGACTGAGAACAGACCTGATTAAAGTCGATTATACACTCTTAGAAATAAAAGTTCAAACTGGAACCATGGAGCGTTCTTCGATTTGTCTCCACGGGAGATCCTTGGTTCCTTGTAGAACCTTTTATAAAGGTTCCACTTGGAACCCTTCTTGAGAGTTCTACCTAGAACCCAACATAAAGGTTTTATACTTGAACCATCTGCATTAGGTCCCACCTTGAACCCCCTATGAGAGATTTAACAGAGAACCCTTCTTTGATGTAATGGTTCCACCCAGAACCCTCTCTGGAGGTTCTATCCAGAACCTCTCCACATTCTCAGGGTGCCAACAACCTTTTTATATTTCGAAGGTTTTATCTACAGCAGACTGAGGGTTCTACAGAGAACCTTTTTATATATTCCAAGGTTTAATCTAGAATACACCCAATCAGTTCTACTGAGAATGTTCTTATATTCCGTGGGTTTTATCAAGACCACACCCAGGGGGTTCTACCGAGAGCCTTTTTTTATATTGGAAGGGTTTTATCTAGAACACGCTGAGAGTGTTCTAAGGAGACCTCTTCATATCCCAAGGGTTTATTCTAGAACCAACCCAGAGGCTTCTACCAAGAACCTTGTATTATTCCAAAGGTTTTATTTAGAGCTCACAAAGAGGGTTCTACCAAGAACCTTTCTATATTGCAAGAGTTTTATCTGGAACACACTCGGGAGTTCTACAGAGACCCTTTTTTCTTTTCTAGGAGTATAATCTAGAACCCACCAAGTGGTATTACTGAGAATCTTTTTATATTCCAAGGGGGTCATCTGCAGCCCATCCAAGGGGGTTCTACTGAGAACATTTCTATATTCCAAGGGTTTTATCTAGAACCCACTTGGGCGGGGTCTACGGATAACCTTTTTAAATTCCAAGGATTTTATCTAGAGCCTGCCAATGGGTTCTACCTACAATCTTTTGATAGGGTTTTATCGAGAGCAAACTGAAGGGGTTCTAACGAGAACCTTTTTATATCCCGAGGCCTTGATCTAGAACCCATCTAGTGTTTTTGTTTTCTGAGAACGTTTTTATATTCCATGGGTTTTATCTAGAAAACAGTGTGGTTTCTACGGAGAACTTTTTTATATTCTGAATGGTGTTATGTAGAACCTAGCAAAGTGGTTCTACCAAGAACCCTTTCACATCCCAAGGGTTTTATCTAGAACACAGTCAGAGGGTTCAACCAAGAACACTTTTATATTAAAAGGGTTCCATCTAGAGCCCACAAAGGGGGTTCTACCAAGAACCTTTTCATATTCTAAGGGTTTTTATCAAGAATCCACCCAGAGAGTTCTATGGAGAACCTTGTTATATTCCAAGGGTTTTATCTAGAACACCCTGAGGGGGTTTTACTGAGAACCCTTTTTTT
>JAJHUR010084189.1:1179-34673 GCA_027495735.1 Lutjanus campechanus
ATAATTCCCTTGACCTCAGCTTATTTTCATAATTGATTAATCTGTTGATTGTTTTCTCGATTAATTGATTAGTTGTTTGGTCCCTAAAGATATCAGAAAATGGGGAAAAATGTAGATGAAAGTTTCTCAAGGCCCAAAGTGACGTCCTCAAATGTCCTCAAATGTCTTTGTCTGTCCACAACCAAAAGATACTGTCATAGAGAATTAAAGAAACCAGAAAATACTCACATTTGAGAGGATGCAATCAGAGAATTTGGACTTTTTTTTTGAGAAGTGACTTGAAATAACTAATCGATTATTGTTTAGTTTAATAGTCGATTAATAATCAATTTATTGTTGCAGCTTTAGTACCAAGGTGATTTAGCTTACAGGGTTTAGCTGATGAAGTGATAGCGGTTAGCAAGTTCACTTGTTGCTAAAGTTGGCTAAACATACTGTAGCTGTTATCTGTAGCTGGCATTAGCTAGTTAGCTCAGTTAGCTGTTGAGCTAGCCACCTAATCAGCTGACTCAGCCCTGGGGTGCCAGGAGCCAAACCCACCAAGAAAATCAGCTCAGTACTGTGTTTCCTGTTGTCAACTGCCCGCTGTCATTCTTGGACACTATGTTCAGTCTCAGTCCAGCTGGGATCTCCAGTCCGGCCAGACACAGCTAGACACTGATGACGCCAGCATGGGTGGGGAAGTGCTGATCAGTACTGCGCGTGTGCAACTCTCAGCAGAGATGAGAAGGAAGTTTGATTGTTCTCTCTTTGTTTTTTCCCCATCATCAGCTCTAGATAACATGATGTGTTAAATTCAGAATGTTATTGATTAAGACTTTTTTAAAACAGACTGCATACAGAAGATGTCAAAATTTGTAAAAAGTTTATTTAATTTTGATAATGTCAAGTTGTCATGGCAAAGACACTGACAGGTTATGTTGACTTTGTTAATGTCAAGTTGTCATAACAAAGACATATCAAACAATGTTGGCTTTGCATTAAAAATAACATAATTGACCAAATAGTCAAAAGTATTCCTAAAGACTCCTTCATGTTCATGACATGGTTTGCACAACCCATCAAATAAAGTGTTACTGCTCAATCTTATTGTCTCATAACAAAAGTATATAAGAATTGAAAAACTAGAGCAAAAAACTGTGAGAAAGAGATATAGAATAATATAATAAATCTCAAATCTGTTCTTTCCCCCAGTAGATTGTTCTACAAAAGTAGAATCATTCATCCTTGCTACAGATTTGTAAATGTGAAATCTTGTGAATGTAGTTTATTAGCTTTGTATAATATAGTACCTTTTGCTTTTATGTATTCCAGGATGTTTAACAATGTGTGTGATGTATGAATAATGTCTATGATTGCTTGGCAGCCGGGACATGGAGCTGAATTGTGTCTTTTTTAACTTTTCTTTGTTCTTGGGTCTCTTTTGAAACAGATTACCATCTCAGCGAGACGTCATGATTTAATAAAGTGCAAATGAAATAATGTAAAATTGAAATGACAAGCAGGGCCATATCTTCATGTTGTTGTAAGTGCTGTTTTATCTCATGAGTCTCTGCCTTCTCTTCTCTCTGCTCTTACAGGAACAGCTTCCAGACCTGTGGTCCCACTTCCAGGAGCTGAACCTGGAGGCACACATGTACGCCTCCCAGTGGTTCCTCACCCTCTTCACTGCCAAATTCCCCCTGTGCATGGTTTTCCACATCACTGACCTGCTGCTCTGTGAGGTACTCTTTGACTCTCTGTATATTGGGAGTATAAGGAGAATGATTTGGGCTATAATGTCCAGAGTCCAGTGAGAGGAGGGTCAACCTTTCTAGAAAGATGAGAGCAGTGGGAGCGGCAGTGGTTACTGGGAAGTAAGGTGGAAAACTATCAAGGTAGGAGGAAGGAGGCATGAAAAGAAAAGGGGAAAGAGAAAGATGGAGAGAGAGGAGTTGGTTCAGTTTTACAGCACCTCTAATGACCAGATATCAGTGGCAACAAGCACCAGCACTGATCTGTTCTGCGCTTTGATCTAATATCTTACCAATATAATCAATAGGGGTGCGCTGATCAGGCTTTTAAGGGTTGATACGATCACTGATTTAATGTCATTAGAAACACTTGACCCGATACCAATCACTGCTTGCTTCTTGTTCTAAAACATATTTACAGAAAGCTTCACTGACGAGCCCTTCTCCCAACTCCCACTTGTTTACCCCGTGTCTGTCAGTCATTCTGTTATTGATAGGAATCACTATTTCAAAACATTAATAAACAGTAAGAAGGAATCTCTTGGCACCTCACGATTTGATTCTAAGGGCTATGTTCCAATCATAAAAATATTTCTGCATCTTGATGCATCAAAATGTTTGAATTCTATACATGTTTTGTTTTTCCTCACTATGTGACTTCTAAACTTTTAAAACAGTATATTTGTAATGATCCATAATTAGTTAGTTCATCTTTGATGCTCTTGTCCAGTTCCCTTTTCCTTTCAGCTTCATAGAAGCCAAAATGCTTCCATACAAGCTTTTAAGCCAGGCGATGTTGGTCAGATTGTATCCATCTGCTGTAGCTCGTGCGCCGCCATCGTCACCAAAACTCAAGAAGTAGCCAAGTTTAATCAGAAGCACGTTTGCATCCATTATGTTTCACCATCAAGTTTAAATTTACTGACGTGGTGAAAGGCATAGCGCTAATTTTGACGATAGATGGCAGGACGGGCACCTATGAGCTATGTTTACATTACATTAGCTTTTAGAGTTTTGCCATTTCTGCATTGATTCATAATCTTTCTTGAGAGAATTGCAGTGTTGTATGTGCTCTTTTGTGATGATGAGAAGCCAGGTGACTTGAAGCAGCACATTCTGACACACTGGCATTCATGGTGAGGATAAAAAACTCTAAAACATAAAAAATAAAAAATAAAATCCTATGATGCTTAAAAGCTCAAACTGAATTTCTTTCAGGCAGTAGCACACGAAGGTCAGCAGCACCACACTGAGTCTGTGAGACATTGAAAACGTGAATATAAATGCTACAGAGTAATTTACAAGAAAAATTCAGTAAAACACCAAGTACAAATGCAGAGAGTAAAATGGGTCATTAGGCAGGAAATCGAAGTAGTTAAAGTAAATATTACAATGTTATATAAACAAAAACTATGATTTTTAAAAGTACATATTTATATATAATTTGGAGTCTCTTTCTGGGACCCTGGAGAGGACTTCCTCAACAGTTTAACACTTTCGTGGGTAACAACGGAGAAACCTGGAGGGATTTCTCTACGTCTGAACCCCAACAGTGTATATTTTGTTGTTGTTGTTGTTGTTGTATTGGACTGAATGTCAGAAACGAACACTATGTTCAAACATAAGGTAGTTCATAAGTGTATCTGGTACCAAAACACCTTAAGAGTGATAATTGACAGTGTTTATTTGGCTGTATCATCTGATCTGCGACTATATGATCAGGTGAAGAGAGACACAGAGCTTTCAGCTGATCACCTCCTGCTGGTGAGTCGGATCAGGTGGCAGGTAAAGCTGCCAGACAGACCTGATGAAGCCAAATGTGTAATGAGGGTGCACTGGGACTGTCTGACTGAGGCCCTTATCTAGACGTGAAACCCGGAGCTGTGCCCTTATGGAAAATAAATATTGTGTTTGGATGATATGAACTCGAAGTAACAAGGGGCCAAGAATGAAGCCGTGAGGAACACCGCAGCCAGCATAAGCAGATAAAGAAGAGGCATTAGCAAAAAACAACAGCTTGAGTTCTACCAGAAAGATCTTAAAGTCCACCTCCAGTCATATTTTAAACAATATAAATTACTCTGCAAGAACTAAATTATATCTGATATGTCTTTTTTGCAAAATAAAAGTTCTGATATTTTAAAATGTCTTACATATAGCTCCCAGCCTCACTCTGGGGTTTTTTGTTTTTTTTTTGAGACTGCCCTTGCTCACTGCAGTTTCAAAGCAAGAAATGCTCAGACGTGGCGTTTACTGTTTATTTTGCTCCTGATATGTCTTATAACACATGAAAAACACCACACGGACATTTTAGCAAGGTTAAAAATGTGCTTTTTGCTGGAGGGGACCCCTTTTTCCACGTGACTCAGCAAATATTCATAAATTGATTGATTGTCTCTCCCTCTATCAGAGTAGATTCATGTGTTACTTTATGTTTGTGTGAAAAAAGAAATAGAGAAAGAAGTCTCATTACATAAAACATCAAAAGTCAAATGCCCTATTTGTTTCCTCTCCCCTCCATCCTCCTCTCCCTCCCTCTCCCTCTGTCCTCCTATTGGCCCCAGGCAGAACAATTAAAAGTTTCCCAGGTCTCTCTCACCCAATGAGCCGCATGATGAGAATCTGCTCGTTAAACCAGAATTCTCATCTCCTGCATCTCCTCTCTGTCTGCCCTCCTCCTCTTGGCTCTCTCCATCATCTTCTCCCACTCATTTATTGCTTCCTTTATCTATCATCCTTTTCTTACCATGTTTACTCTCCCTGTCATTTCTCTCTTTCCTTGCCAATTCTTTAACAACTTTTTTTTTGCTGCATGTTTTCTTTCTTCTACTGTCTCTCATTCTGTGTTCTTTGGCTCAGTCTTGTATGTATTTATGCGGTCGTCTCTGTATCATTTTCTTTGTTTTTTCTCTTATCTTCTCTCTCTTTATACAGCTGTCTGTCATTGCTTGCTCTCTTCACCAGCTTTACTTGTTTGCTCTTTATTCACAGTTTTTCATCTTCCCCTTGTTTCCTGTTCTTTCTTTTATCCCGTCTGTCCTTGTTCCCTTTCTGTGAGCTTTTTTCTCATCCCTTTTATTAATCACTCCCTCAGTCAGCTGTTGTTTTTCCTTGATGAAGTCTCCTCAGCAGTTTACTTTGATAATTCTTTTACTCTTCCTCTCTACTACACTTTCCCCTCACTCAACTGTCTTTTTTTATTTTTTTATTTCTTCTAATTAAACACCATGTCTAGAAACAGTAAGACGTGCTTTGCCACTGATACAAGACTCTTAAGTTCTTTCGATTGACGTGGAGTCCCAGGCTCACACCGTGATGTTGCATGAGGGTCTTATGGGTCATATGTGAGTTGTTTTAGAGTCATCAGTTTTTACTGCTTTACTAGGGATGCCTATATCGATCAGATGTGATGGTTATTGGCCGATGTTCATAAAAAATATGTGATTGGGAGTTTGGGTATTATGCTTTCTAGTTGCCGATCGCAAAAACTGATGATGACCAGAGAACATGGGTCAAGTCTCAGCTGAGTTGGTGTTGTAATTGGTTGAATAAATGGATGACTTCACCCCAAACAAGATTTGTATATCAGTCACTCACCCCATCTTACCCTGTGTTGACTCCAAGTACATGTTGCATGAATCCAAGAAATCCTATCCAGACTTGTGAAGTTGTTGGCGCTCCTGTTTTTGAAATACCAAAACTATATCAAAACATTCCCTCATAAACTCTCACACAACTTTTGCAGTATAATCCAAGCCTCATTTATCTAGCTGTATGCTAAATACTTCCAAAAATTCTGCTGATGAAATTATTCTGGTGTAAAGCCCTGTGGATAAACAAATACTACACCTTTACATTTGTATTCCCCATGTATTCTCTCATGCGTGTGGCTGCGAACAACAACAGTGTGGTGGTGGAGTCAGGTAGTGTCTTCATGCTTTGTTGCTGACTAGTTTGTGTTGCTAAAATTTAAACAATCACTTAATCATGTTACAATTTAAATATAATTCTAATGTAACCCCTTCCTTGATAACTGTCATGTTACTCACGCATATCAATCACTTGCTATGTTAGCAAGGCAGTCAGCCAACTATTTATCAGTGGCAAAAAAACTTTTTTCTGATCCACTCCTGTTTGCCCTCTTACTGCATTACGCTGTAGGGTTGGGCCGATGAACAATGGCATCATCCATCATCATCGACCACTGAGCTCTCTACCATCGTAACATGATTTCAAAGTGTATTCGAAATGATGAGTATATTAAGCAGTGTGAGCCAGAGAGCCCAAAAATGAAGGATGTGTTTATTATAACGGCACCTTGCGCCTGATTTGCTGAAGGAAAAATTGCCCAAAGTACATACATATATATAAAAAGTGTCAAAGGGTGTATAAAAAAACTATAGCCATTATCCACCGCGATGTTCACCATAGACATCGCCCAACCCTATTAAGCTGTTGATACGAACTCAACACTTCCTGTTTCCGTTTCAAGTTAAAAGCCGTCTAGCATTTCATTGGTCAAAAACCCTTCAGTAGGGGATGCACAATTATTTTGACTGAAATGGCAATGAAGATATGCAATACAATTAGTGAGACTGATCAGTTTTGCATTACAATTTTCATGTTCACTGGAGGAAAAAAAAACTATAAAGATTGTGATGATGTAATATTTGTTGGTGTCTGTAATAAACAAACACGTTTTCTTTCATCTGGAGAACAAGATTTTCAGGCCCGAGCATCTCTGCAGCACTACAGTACCTTATTGTAATGCTATTTTTTCATACATTTTTCCTTTTTCCTTGTATTCTGGTTCTGCGATTTGGATATTTCATTTGCCATGTTGCGATTTTTTTTAGAATGTGATTAATTGTGCAGCCCTACCTTCATTTCTTAGCAAGGCTTTTATTGTGAAACGTGCAGGCAGGTGCTGTGAAAACTCACTGACATGCAACTCGACCTTCTCATTCATGGGCTCTTATGTTCCACTAGCTGAGTAACCTGCGACACCTAGTGATAAAATGCAATGTTACTAGTCCAGTTTGACTTAATAACTGAATATATACCAGCTTCTATAACAAATTAAAGATGATCGAAATCGGCTGTACATCGGACAGTATAGTTTATAGACATTCGGTAATCGGGACCATGGCCAAAAAATTTGATTGGGCCATTAAGTGCTCCCCAAAATTATGTTCTACTTTGTGGTGGTAAGCAGCTGCAAAAGGATATGTGCCTCTGTGTCTACTTAACTCTGCTCGACTCTCATTTAAACTTCTTTGTACTCATCATGTAGTCCTGAACCTTCACTCCTCCCTTGGCCTATTGCCCCATCACCTTCCCAGTCTGTGTCATCGTATCTCCCCTTTCTGTATGTTTATCTCACTTGGCTCCTGCGTGAATCTATCTTGCTCGGATACACACACACACTGAGATTATCTCCCTCTCTCTCTCGCACACCTTTGATCCTGTCTCAGCACTGTAGCTCCATCTTGAGGCCTGCAAAGATAGGTGTGTTTGGAGACAGAGCTCCCCCTCTCTTTTCTCTTTCTCCGGTTATTTTTAGAGCTGTCCAGATATTTTTAGCTCTGTGTTGCCATGTGAACTGGTTGTCACGGAGACCAGGGAGACGGGTGTTCCCATGCAGAGCTGACATCAGCTTTACATTTTCTTTCTGTCTGTGCCAAAATTGGAGGCATTGTATAAACAAAAGATGAAGGGAAAACATGTTGTCATAGCATTAATGTACATATGTCTGTTAATAGAAACAAAACTTCCTACACAATAGTCTGCTCCAATTATTAGTGATTTATATAGAAACATAATATGTTCAATGAATAAGACTAAGTAAACTTTTAGAATACTTTCTGGGTCTTGTTAAGGTTTGTCTGTGAAAATAGCATCTCTGAAGTTATGTTTTCTAAAGACTTTTTGCATTTTTGAGTAAGTGTTTTACTTAAAAGGTCATCCAAATGCCTACGTACAAATCAGTTTGGGCTGTTTCTATTTCTTTGAAGTTGTTTTTAAAAGTTTTAAAAGACTGTGTTACTTCTCATATTAAATCAGGAAGATCAGAAAATGCATCGACAGCAGAATATAAACAGACACGCTGTAGATTCTCAGGTTGGCCACCGGTGAGAAAACATCATTGCACAAATCCAAATTTAGGAAAGAAATTAAAACTCTTTGCCAAGCAGCAGTGAAGAAGGGGGAAAGTTGGACTCGCCACCATCTGATATTTTACCTTTTTTCATCCACTTCGAAACATCTCAGTTATATTTTTGAGAAGGATAACTACAGTATCTATTAGAAGCTGACAGCAAAGAACAGGTCATTGCTGTCAAATTAAGTTTGTGCATAAAATTTGCACTTTCAGTGCATCAGAAATAAATACACTCATACATACTCGTGATAAAAAACCTCTGTAAAGCCTGCTAATAGAAATGAAAATTGTAGTTTTGCCACGTTTTTGTATTCTCATCTGATTCTCCTCTCTCTTCCAGGGTCTGAACATCATCTTCAATGTAGCCCTGGCACTGCTCAAGGTTAGTACTCACGTTTTATTCATTCATATATCTGTAATAATCTGTTTAAATTCTATCAAATCAATTGTCATATAAAAAATCCAGTTTCTTTAAGCCCATCCAATTTATTTAGTTTTAGATCCACTTTGCTTCAATAAAAGAGAAAAAAATATATTGTATGCATTCTAATATATGTTTTTTTTTTGTGCCCATCTGGAGTTCAGAAAGTTAATTTTTGTACATTGATTGCACATGACAGCAAAGATTGTGGCTGTGCACAGATTTTCTGTGCAGATTATTAAACGTGTTAAGAATGTTTCAAGTGCAATGCAAACTTTGAAAGTATGACTGTGCACAAGAGGTACACTGTTTTAAGTCCTGGGTCTGATGTGACAGTCAGAGGTAAGACAGTTTGTTTGTTGAGATTTCTTGCCACCTAGTGTTCAAATTAGAAACTGCATTTGGAGGTGATTGTGCTGATTTGTCCTTAAAGGCAAATAAGCCAAACGGGTAAAGACTCATTTTGTTAATGTCATGCTGATTGTGATACAGTATGCTGTATGTCACAACAGCTGCAGGTCCAAATCACAAACACCAGATTTTGACCAGAATAACACACAATTAAGAACTTTATTTTAATGGTGTATATATGTTTGAGCAGTATATGGATACATGTTTAAAAAAAAAAGGGGGGGCTAGCTCACTATTTAACCTTTTCATCTACATTGTAGCATAAAAATACAGTCATGGGTTCATACAGGGTTCCACATAATTTTACTGAGAGGATAATATTATAGTTTATCATTTAGAATGAGAAAATGTAATTTTCTATTAAAATATTTGGGATGTGGTGTAATAAAAATGTACAGCCACACATAACTAAATAACTAATAGACAGTCATAGAATAAAAACATGATTTAAAAAGGAGCAAATAATATTATTTTATTTCAAATCAATCATGAATTTAGTCACATTATTCATGCAGAAACCTAAAGATAAAATATCTGCTTGAGTTCTTTTTCTAACAATATTACCAAACCAAACTGCACGTTGTTGCCGTCAGAGCATAACGGCGTAGAATTACTGGTTGTTGTGTTATCAGATCTGTTTGTGGCGGGATGGGTCGATGAGTTTTCAAAATGACTGTGTCATATTGCATGTTGGTGTCTGGTTGTTTAATGTGGGCATTAATCTAATGGGACACTCCTTGTGGACATCTGGCTGAAGCAGTGATGTAGAACAGGACTGTTTGTTCCATCATATATAAAATGAAACTAAATGAAGAAATCATTTGGCATCATCTTTGATTTTATATTTCTTTTCAGTCATTTTCATGTGTAAGTGTCTCTATACTACTGTACATTTTTATGACTAAGAAAACAAAATTTTCTAAATTGTCTCTGATTTTACTGATTATTTTTGACATAAACAATTTACTTCTTTTGGACGGTCCCTTGCAGAAATCAGGCAATTTCACACATAATTCTCAGCTCCCATTAACATGATACACAGGTGGAAAATGTTTTTTACCTGCGAGAGTCATCGTGCTGTTAAGTGATTCATAATGGTGTTTACCGCTGACGTTTCTCCTTCACCTTTTTCATCCATACTTAAAACCATCATGGCTGCTCATAACCATTACTGCAAACCAAATGATCAGTCTTATTTTATTTTATCAATTAATTATTAAAAAGAACACAGAGGGTGCCAATATACATTATCTGCCATTAGCAGCCATGTACGACAGGAAAGGCATATGTTAGAAAGTTTCTAATTCAGACTTAGATATGTTTTTGGTCACCTGATCAGCTCTTATGCAATAATATGTACAGTTGATTATTAATTTATTACACTATTTTTCTTCTTACATTTCCTACTTTATTATACATTTTCAACAATAGACACACAAGAGTGACAATAAGACTTACTTACAAGGTCATGGTTATTACACAGGCAAGACAGACTACAGGGAAAGGGGTGACAAATTATTATAATTAATAACTAATTTAAAATATATATATTTTGGATGTGTCTCTATTTAACACATGTTCATAGAAGCACATACAAGCACAAGATCATAAAAAAAATATATGACATGTTCCAACACAAATTCATTTTTAATTAATTTATGTAGAATTTCATTATTTATAAGAAATTATTACTATGCGGAGGCAAACAAGATGTATGGAATAACTTATTTTTAGCATTTTTCAGGCCCTCAGTTACTTTGAACAGCGCTCATTTACAGATGCTTCTGGTAAAAAAGGAAACTAGAAAATTAGGAAACAGAAAAATAGCCAAATTTAAGTATTATTTGAGATATCGCAATCCACTTTGTTTTGCCCCATGCCAGTGCTGTGTTTGTATGATTTGATCAAATATTTATTTTTACTACATAAACAAGCTGCACAGTATATATGAACACACCAATATAGCCTAAAACTAAAGCCAATCCAACTTTGCAAATTTGCTAATAATAATAATAGTAATAATAATAATGATAATAATAATAATAATAATAATAATATATTGATATAAATTGTTTTTTTCTCTCAGATAGTAATGCATCTACACTCAGACCTTCCACTCTAAATGAATCATACATGGTTGGTTTTAAAAAGCCCTCCTGCTCTATATTTTAGCCATAATGTATTCCGTGTGTCAGAGAGAGAGAGATGTGGTGCATGTGATGGTCGGGAATGGGAACAAATGAGGATGTGAGGAGGGTGGAAGGGGCTTCCACTGCCTGCCTCTCATTGGCCAGGCATGACGGCATTCTCCCCCGAGGCTCCCTCCTCCCTCCTCCATCCATCCTGCTCTCCTCTCCGCTCTCATCACCCCTCCCTCCATCTGTGTTCACCTCCCTCCCTCTCCTGCTTAGCAGCCGCCATCCACATCACAACAGGAGCATAAGCTATAGCGTTAGCAATCTGGACCTGGAGGAGAAAAGCTCTGTGTTGTTGTTTTTTTTTACATTTTTTTTTCCTCTTCATCTTTACCTCCCATGGATGCCTGCCTGGAGCTTCTTCACTCCCTCAGTTCCTCGTTCTGTCTTCTTTACCTCCTATTCTGCTACCTCCGCCTTCTCCTCTCCCGTGTTTTGGATGGCTATGTATTTCTCCAACACGCTACCTCTGTCCACCACCCAGACCTCTGCAATGGAGCCGCCCCAGCTAGCCGTTAGCTGTTAGCATCACAAAGAGAGAAAGAGAGGGGTATAGAAACCGAGAGTGCAAAAGAAAGAGAAGGTGGACAGGAAACACTGTGGTTTCTTTCTTTGCTTTGCCTCACCCCAGCTGCTGGCCAGGACCATCACTCCTGATAGCACAACAACACACGCACACTCATGTAAACACTCATCCATTTAGCTTCTGTTATTGAGAGGCAGAAGTGACTTTCCATCTGAAGGAGCTGGCTTCTCATCTAAAGGATCTACTGACCGCTGCAGACCGGATGCCTGGCTGCTGCCTCTAATGGAAATCTGCCGGAGGGAGAGACACTGGAGTCCATGCTGGAGCTGTCAACGGGACTGTGCTTTCACTGCTCTGTGTGGTTTGGATCTGGTCAGACTTCAGGTCAGAGGGTTGTATCAGTGAAGAGGAAGAGCAAAGACACAGAGAGGCTATTTTGATACACTTTTTTTTTCTGTTTTGCTACCTCTTTCCAAACTCGTCTTGTCTTTCACGCATCGCTGGCTTAAATCTGACTCAACGAGTTCAGGATCCACTCAGCCATAAACCAACACAAACGCATCATCATCTCCTGAAGGCAGAAAAGTGCCATACTCCCATGCTAACAGACCACAGCTCGACTGCTTCTGCCATGTCGTCAGCGCCGCCTGCTCAGGCTTAGTCTGGGGCTCTTCAGATAAAAGGATTCATACTGCTATTTCAGGCAATTTTACATTTCAAAGAAAGCTAAAATCCTGTCAGCTTCATACCAGGTGCGGCCTCCCATTTGGGGAAAGGGTACAAAACATATCGACTGCTTTGATGTGTCGTCTCTCACGCACCGTGCCTCGAGCATTAAGGCCACTCAGTCGTGCTGCAGACTGAAGGGGATTTTCTGTCTCTCTGTCTTTGAAGTCAAACAACCAAGGAAAAATAAAAAAAAGGTGGAGTACTTACCCATTGCTGCTGTTTGTCGGAGCAGCAGCCCACGTGTTGGGAAGCTTTGTTGCTAGGCAACGGCATACTGGATTGGAATTGGCTGGGGGAGTTTGGCACGGGAAGATGAGAGTGGGTAGTGTGACTGGATTTCAAAGTGAGTCTGGCAGGTAGCTGGAAGACTCAGCATTATGCTGAAAGCAGCGTCAAGACATCGTTTTCTGACTGTTATTTTGTCGCACCTTGTGGCCGTTACTGGGCTCTGACAGTGGCACAAGCTGAGTGGCCTCCACTGACGTCTTGTCCACTTGTCCAGCTTCTGTGGTGCCTAGATGAACTGGATCGGTCTCAGTATTGCATGCCTTGGATGCCAGGACTGTCTTTGCTGAGTTGCTGTGTGTTCCTTTGAGCATCTCGTAGCTTCTTTCCTCGTTGGTGCCCCGAACATCAGTCTGTTGTTACACCGCCTGATGTGGCATTATAAGCTTCTCTTCCCAGAAAGTCAGTCACCTCGTTCGCCAGGACTCAGCCAGTTTGCCTCAACAGTGACCTCAAGGCAAAGTTGAACACACTTTACCTACCTTTCTGCTCCTAGTCCAAGCCTCCTCCAACTCCAAGAATCCCATTGGGACGTTTGGACGACACGCTGGAGTCATCTGCCACCCTGGCCCCTGAGCGGGACCGTCCCTCTCCCTCACCCTGCCCCACCCCACCACCATCTCCTCCATCCTCCCCTCCGCCCTCTCCTCCCCCTGTACCTGCCTTGACCCCGCATCTGCCCCTTCCAGCAGTGCGCAGGGCTGTGGAGGACGGAGAGGGGACGGCAGAGGAGAGAGCCCACAGCAGTGAGGCTTCAGCGGACTCTTTCTGCAGGGTGATGGGTCTCCTTGGGATGGGACACCGGCTCTTCGTCCCTAAGTTGCTGGCGGTGAGAGAGGGGGGAACTGGGAAACGGATGCTGGATGAAAGAAACTGAGCATGCAGGGATGGTCGGGTTTAGAGTAGGAGTGGTTGTAAGTTTGACTTGTGCTGATAATAAAAAGTGATGAGGACAGAGGATGGGGAAAATAGGCAAGCATGTGTCAAAAAAGGCAACTTCTTCTGTCTACTTCTAACGTTGGCCAAAGCAGTGTTGATTGCATCTGTCGTGGTGAAAGTTTGATGTCCAAACCCTGAACTTTTGTGTGTGTCACATTGGATAGATGTGCCTGCCAATTGCCTAATATTTTATTTACAAGAGATGACTAGCCTGTTAGCATTCTGCTATAACCCCTGAATACATAAATAGATTCATATGGAAAACTCCAAATGTCAACTTTAAAAGGGACAATTGTCCCCACTGTCTCTAAGACATGATGCCTAGAAGTTATATTTTATAATTGCTGACCTCATAGTTTCATTTACAATTAGAAATGAAACAGCCAAAACTAGTCTGGACCAAATTTACAGGGAAAAAACTAAATACAGTCTTGGCCTTTTGAATAACAGTTGATCTGCCATGAACAGTACATGTAGAAATATCTTTGTATAGATTATTGTGACAGTGCGTCCTTACACCACAAGGTGGGGTCATTGGTGTGTGTTCTTTGCATTTATTGCCTGAACTCCATACTGTTTTTTAAAAGCACCCTTCTCCACATCTTCAGTTCAACAAGTTCAGCGGTTCCACTGCACCAGTTAGCGCTTCTGTGTGCACTACTTAAAACACTAACACTTGAAGTGCTCTCCAACAAAACTTTTCTGTCAGTGCCCTCTCCTTAAACCTCTATACTCTTGCCATCTTATAGTAATGTATTTGACATGAATTTTTCGTGAACTGCTATTTTTTGGTTTGACAATTCAGGCATTAAGCTTGTGCTCTGTGATTTACTGCCTCAAACAAGTGATAAATAAAACCCTTAAAGGATAACAGAGACACCTGAAAAAGAACTGAAAGCTAAGTGGCAGAGGAGAAATGGCTTCCAAGATCAGAGCAAATAAAAATGAGCATGAGATGTGACTGAATACAATTAGAGTTGAGATGAGAGGTGATCTCTGAGTGTTCAGCCTCCATTTGTGGATAATGGAAAGTGACTCTGCTGTTCCTACAAGAAGGGAGGAAACAAGAGGGAATGGATGATATGATGATTCAAAAACAGCAGTCCAATTATTCAGTCCAGTCTGCTGCTAACCATATACTCTCTAGCTGCTTAAGCAACTGTAGACCCTGCTCCAGACTCGAAATAATAAAATAAAACTCTGACATAAACATGTTTAAGAGTGAAAAATAGGACGTGTAGTGTAAATCTGTGATCTGTAGTGAATCTGACACTCAGTATGTGCGCAGCAGCCCTAAACTTGGGCTTGGTTTTACTCTAAAATGATGAATTTCTTATAAATCTCATAATCTTTTAAGAGCAGAATAGTAGCACAATGTCGGTAATGTTACCTTTCCTCTGAGTGCACAGAGTGAGTATGAGAATAATTTGTCAAAGGGCGTAATGCACTTCATTTGTTAATTGTCTTTTAACTTAACAAAATCAATATTGTCTTGCACAGATTGACATTTCCTCCATCAAGTTGCACATAAACTGTCTTTCCTGGATATAGAAATCTAACAACAGCCACCAGTTGGGGAGAACAATCTGTGGGAGGCTGCTCTGTGCTCCGTATGTCTGACTCTTAATGACTGTCTCTTTTCTCTGTGTCTCCACCACCACTACCTCCCCTCTCCTCACACCTCCTCATGTCTCGCTCCAGACGTCTAAAGAGGACCTCTTGCAGGCGGACTTTGAAGGGGCTCTCAAGTTCTTCAGAGTCCAGCTCCCTAAACGCTACAGAGCTGCAGAGAACGCCCGCAGGCTTATGGAGCAGGCCTGCAACATCAAGGTAAGGACCTCCACAGACAAACACATGCACTTGCCTCCCCAAGTCCCTTATTCCCTACTTTAATTTCAAGGTTCAACTATTCAAATGCACACATGCAGCTCATTCCTTGAGTGACAATGAGATTATGGTGATCCAAGCAACAAAATAAGGAATTCCTGTCTTGGCAACTCCCATTGAGACTCAGTCACCTTTAACCAGAGGGGTCAGAGGTCCTGGAGCAAGTACAGTTTTGACTGTTGTGGAGTTTGACACCTTCTGTTTGCAGTATGAAATACTTTCTGCAACAGATTTGTCCACAGTAGCATGATTGTTTATTGCACTTACTGATGAGCTGTTTATTGGAGTCCTTTATAAGTTTTATCTCCTCTCTGTCAGTGTATTTGCTGCCCTCAGGTAGGGTGACTTGTGCTTTGCACTGCTGTAGGTAGGACTATGACATCTTTTTTCTTTGATTTCCTGGTATGTCCCTAAACTTTCACTTTTCTTTACCTAAAGTAAGTTCTGTGTCTTTTCAGTCACTGCTCACTTATTCCGTTTATTCCGAACAAGCCTGAAATGTAAAATGTATCACTTTCTGCGCAGCAGGAAGAAGCTACCACTCAGCAAATGTTCAGAACAGGGAAAGCTTTTATGAAGAGGATACTGTGGGTTGGATCTCTGCTGTGTTGTGGAAGCCTGTCAGACAGAGGAGGAGACTGTCTCAGATCATTACTGCATTATTTAAAGTGGCTATAATCAAATGACAATGTGAAGACAGTTTGACAGTTTGGAACGGTTCGCTCGTAGTGATGAACCTACAGAGAATTATCACCTGAATCTGAAGCTCTATTTGGCTGGATGGAGAGGGAAAAAAAGAATTGCAGATTCTTGCTTTGGTTTCAATTACTAAAGTTGAAAGGTAATTTCAGTTGATTTCATATTGAAACTTTGACACCCCTAACTCATTGTTTAGCTGTCCGGTCCATAAATTAACTGTTTTGGTTCGCTGTCATTGCTCTTACTACTTGGCCACAGCAGACAGATGTTTTCAGTGGAAAAGCTCTAAAAGCCCACTGCCTCACAGGTAGAGCACAGCAGAAAGACACAGTTAGCAACTAGCTGGTGAATGCAGTGAAGTTTTAAGTAGATATTAAGTAGATATTTCTCTCAGAAGATGTTGAAGACCAGAGTAGCATGCTTGCTGTGTGGCCAGAAGCTTGACTCCAAATTAAAACTTATATGTAAAAAAGCAACTGTTCAATATCAAGTCAAAAAGTGATGTGATGTGTAAACGTTGTGTTCACAACTTGCTGCCTGCTGCCTTCAAGTTCCCAAGAAAACCACTTATAGCAGATCTAACATATAGTTTATTCATGTTGTCTGCTGTCACCTTTCGCAGTGTACTGGATGTTTTATTGTTGTTTTTTCTTTATTGTGTCATTGTTAGTATTCCTTTTATGTTGTCGTTTATTTGTCTGGGCTGTAGGATAGCTGATTAAAGATGCCTTCCATGGAGGGTAGTCATAGCTTTCTTCTTTCTTGTGTCATTACTCAAATTCCCTCATACACACACACACACAGAGACACACACACACACACACACACACACACACACACACCACCATTCTCCTATTGACCTTAATGAGGCTGCTGGCATTTAGGGAATTTGCTGAGGTCACCAGAGACCAAAAGCAGTACACAGTGTATATGATATTGTGTGTTCGTGTGTGTGTGTGTGTGTGTGTGTGTCAGCAGAGTGTGCTGTGATAGAGGAAGGAAAGAGTTGACAGAGAAAGATGGAAGAGATAATCATCCTCCCTCCACCCTTCTCTGTTTCCCTCCCTTGCTCGCTCTCTGTCCACGTCTCTCTGTATGTACATAAAATATTTCACATTTCATGCATTTTCCAGCTTTCTTATTAAGAAAAACATTTCGGTGAGTAAGCGGGTTGTTATGTAGTGCTGTGCTCAAGGGCATGTTGGCAGGACACATGACTCTTTAAGTTCAACAGTCCCCCCATGTTTGGTGTATTTGTGTTTTTCTACATACAGGATATCCTGCACTGTGACTCACTGTTTTATCTCTCGTGGTTTTGTGGCGTTTTGTCACTCTTGCACAATCCTGCAGCAGTACAGTTTGTCATGTCGTACAAGAACATACACACACTTGAACATGCAATGTACATGCTAACTACCTAAAAAACACACACGTTCCAGGCATAAACACATGAATTCATAAGACTACCAGAACAGCTTCAGTGCTCCTTTGTGTGTACTCGTCTCTAAATTTCTCAAGAGCACTACAGGAGTGATGAACACCATAAAGATATTATTAATTTTTTGTGTTTTGATTGTGGTAATGGAACTGTTCTCTCGTAGGCGTTCAACTGGATTGTGACTGTGAAGGCCATAGTTTATGATTCACATTGTTTTCATACTCATTGACTCATTGATTGAACTATTCAGTGAGCCCTCCGGCCCTGTTTGGAAGCATCTACATTTATTATGTTTTTCTGTTCACTTATCCAGCATTTTCTTGTTACCGTCACCTGTCTGTATGGGCAAACACATCACAGAGGCATACCATTTTATGTGTCATTTCATTCGTCATGTCGTCATGTTTTGGTGGATGGTGAACTGGTGGATGGTAGCATGTTTACTGCCAAAATGTGGATCAGCAGGGAACAACCTTGGATGCGAGAAATGCCTGCATTATTAGATTATTTAATACCCATTGTCCTACGAGATTTTCTTATGCACGGCCCTCTAAACACGGCTTTCTAACCGGAAGTGGTTCGAACGAGGGAACATCAGATTATATCAGCTTTTCCCAGTGAAGATGCCCTAACGTTTGCTAAAATAGTGTCAGGGCGACCGTATTTTTTTCAAAGTTTCACCGCCAACCTATTTTCTTTGGTCAAAGTCGACAGTGACATCTTTCAAGTTTCTGTTTCCCCTCTTCAAAGCAGCCAGAAGGGAAGATGAGAGACTGATGAACAAAGTTGAGAAGTGAATGATCCAGAGAACAGGAACATCCTCAAAAAGCATGAAGCTTGGAGGGAGAATGAGGAGCTACAAATAAGTAAACTGTTCTCCGCTACAGTATATAGAAACGAGGCTGATCTAAGAAAGGTACATACATTAGTTATGAATAAATAACTTAACACACTGAACTTAATCTTCTCCATCCATTCATGTTCTCTCGCTGGCTGTTTGTTAGGAAGTGATAAAAGTCTGCTTAGGCACCACAGATCAAAACCAACATGAACAGAAACTGACAGTGCTCCATGATGTACGATATCCAAGTAGAAATTGGGAGGGGTTACTTGTCTTTTTACCCGCCAATCATCTAACATTATTTCCACAACATGACTGCTGTTAACAATTTCTGGACTGTTGGAGTTTTGCCTTTTTGAATGCAAGCTGGACCAGTTGGAAAATTTAAACAATGTTTCATCCTTGCATTAGTTCAATTCAGGAACCGGATCTTTAGGATTGAACTCGCCCTAAATCAAGTGTCAACAGAACACTTTATATAGGTTGAATAAGGAAAGAGGCTCAGGTGGGTGAATTGAGCTAAAACAGGTAGTTCTGCCTCAGGACAGACAGGAACTCTCTCTTTGCAAATCTCTTGATTATCCCTCACTGATCTTTCACTCCCCTGCTATTCCTCAGCTTCCTTTTGTGTTGGTATTTATTTTTCACACTTTTTATTTCTTCTCTCAGATGAGCCTTTCACAATGCCTCATCAGTTCTTAGAAACATCACAAACATCTAGTTACCCTGGAAGACTTCTGGGAAGTACTTTAGACTGGACATTTCGTTACAAATTTGAGAGAATTCAAGCTTTTAGGAAGAACAGACTAAAATACTACTTAAAACATTATACTCACAAGAGAGAGCACAGCGTAATAGCCAAGTTTTAACCAACAAAACTGTGTGTTTGAGGTCTTTAACGTCTCAAAAACATCTGCTTTCTACTGCCATATTTTTAAACCAGTCACTCTTTTAACTTTAAAAATAGAATATTCCCTGTGGATGAAAGTATGTGGAGCAAGTCAGTCATAGTGAGGGAGATTAAAAAGACTAGAGAGTGATGAGATGGAGTAAAAGAAAGGAGTCTTCCTGTCCTTCCACTCCTCACTTTTCCCCAGTTTGATTGACCATCCAAAGAACCTAATCCAGTGCACCAACAGATCACAGCACGTCACATCAGCTTGCAATGCGCCACACTGGCCAACGCTACATCAAACCACCTATCCAGTCATGCCACGCCACAGTTATGTCATATCATGTCAGAAAGCATCTTAATAGCATCTCCAGGGTTCACACAAAGTCTTTGAAGTAAAAAGCTTGATTATAAAATTTCCAAGGTTAGGAATATGCTTTTGATTTTGATTAAGTCTTCTGTTGATCCCTTATTTTGGAAATTAGCAAGCATTAAATCGTCATGATCAAAGTTAATATGAAGAGCTGGTAAAATAAACTCATTGATACACATTGATTACTGTGGGTATAAAGGAATTTGCAATTGCATTTATCGTAACTATTTAGATGTAGTGAAATATAAAAATGCTTGAATTGTGCTTAAAAAGCTGTGCGAAACCTGCATCTTGGATCACGCCATACTCTAATAGGCTAATCAAGTATTTGCCTAATTGTTTCACCCATACACAACATTACTAAATGCTAAAAATGTGGTTATACAACAAGTAAACCTATAATCATTTGTGCATGGCATTAAATGACCTAGTAGATGCAGTATTTTCCTTGGAAGAGTATTGAAAGATCTGCCATGTTTAAACACCATCAGAGAAAAATGGAGAACCAGCCTGTCCAAGCCACTTTGCTCTCTGTTCCAGCCCCCCTTTTACATATTTTTCTCTGTCGACGTCTAAATCGGATCAACTGAACTCTGTAAGCTGCTTAAAACATCGAAAGAATTCACTGGCACCTTGGCTTGATGAACACAACGGGCAGTGGGGTGGCTTAGCCTTTCTGGGGATTATGGGAAGAATTTGAATTTCTCAGCCTTCTTAAACATCCGCCGGACCGCAGCTGGAGTGATGACTTTCCAGGAGAGAAATGTCGTATATTCATTTGCTGCTCAGGGTTTGACTGATTAATCCGGTTTTTACCAAATCCTTCCAACAGAAAAGCTTAACTTTAAGAGACTGAGGAGAAAGAAGAGAGCAGGATGCGTGTAGAGAGACTGACAGACAGAATAATTTACAGAGAAGGAAAGATATAGAGTCCCAGAGAAAAACCTACATGGATGGATTAAGATTTAGAGGCTGCAGCGACACCTTCAAAAGGACTTACAGCAATATTGAGAGGAATTTACAGTATAATGTAAGATAACCATATTAGAGAGAAACACAAGGACCAGAGGGAGATGTAGAGGAGTCTTCAGGTACCACAGCACCCCTGCTGCCAGACATATCTAAGTTTCAGGGCATTAGTTCACAGGCAACATCAGGTGACAGTAACTGATTTCATTTCTTAATGTAAAATTTGGCCATCTCAACAGAGATATTGGCAGACATGGTTCATTTTTGTCCAGCTTTTTACTGGGAACAGATAATTTAATCAGAGAGTCATCTGATTTTATGTTTAGATATCAACTGTGAGGTCACCTTGTAAGTGACCTAACCATACAAATAACCGGACAAATAAATGTACTTAACGTGTTAATTGATCAGTGGAACCCTGATCAGTGCAGTAGTCAGCCTGTCTAGTAGAAACAAGCTTAGCAGTGAGTAGAAACCATGGACTGGTTGCACAAAGATAGACCTTGGCTTAGATCTAACCAATAGTGAGACTCAGATAGATCTCTAAATTAATCTGTTGCATAGAGCTAGTTCTTAACTATTTTTAAAGGACTAGCGATGAGGTTGCAGATTGCAACCAAGTGAGGACCCCTTGCAAAAGATCCTCTCTTGAGCCAGTAATTGGTTTGATCATTTGGGCTATTGTAGAAACATTGTGGTACAACTTGGCAAACTCCATGACCTGCGCCTTCTGTAGATATAAATGGCTCATTCTAAGGGGACAAAAACACATCAATTCTTATTTTCATGTGATTATACACTAATAAAAAAGTTATGAATATAATATTCCATCTCTGGCAATATTTCTTATTGTCAACAAAAACCCTGTAAATCTTATACACTGGTCCTTTAAGTGTGGCTAATTTACCATGAATTCTTGGTAAACTGACACCAAAAACATGGCTGACCAAGAAATCGTGTCCAACTGCTCAGCTACGTTCACTTCAGCAGGAAATGTTTGCCTGCTGGACAAATTCATATCATACAATTTCCCAGCTAAAACTGTGTGGAAACATTTCTGCAGTGCAGAACCAATCCAGAGTCTTTAGAGCTGCCCTTCCAGTTGGTGCATTGACATGCAGAAGTCGTTTGCTTCCTACGGGGGCAGAATGGGGGGAAAGCATCAATTCCGGTAAGGTGTGTCCTTGAAAAAATGTAAGGGGTGTAGGTTGTTTAGTGGCTGTATTCTCTGCCATTCAAGAGAAATTCTTGCTTTAAGAAATCCCTAGATGATTGATTGGTAGGCGGTGAGATCTCTGATCGTCTGGTACTGCGAGACTAAACTGATTGATTGAGTGATTTCGCAGTTTATTGAATATGATATTTAAGTTAAGTGAACACGAAATGGTTGATTTTGTTATTGCTGCTCCCTTATATTTCAAGCAATCGAAAAGCATTTTAGTCATCTATTATTAATGTTTTTTAATACATTTTAGAGATGTTGTTTTATTTATGTTACTTGTATTATTTATGTATTTTCTTAAATTATTCAGCTCACTAGATATTTTTATAACTTGCTCACTCTTTGCTGTCGATGAGATTTCTCTCAAACGCAGGAGTTTCTCTTTGCTTCCACTGCCTCACACCTGTTCTATGTGCGTCTTCTTGTGTGTTGTGTGAACTTTACTAAATTAATCCCACTTACTGTATTTCTTCATGTTATTTGCAGAAGTCTCTCTAAAAATGCATATGCATGAAGGAGATGACAAACTGCAACTCATGCATAATTGCCACAGAGCTCAGAAGTAAATCTGATTTGGAGCAGAGACAAGAGCTAAAGATAAGACAGTTTACTGGGTCACATTTAGAGGCGAATGTAACTTACCTGACCTCCAACTTGTCTCCATTTGCTAAGAGAAGATTCTACATTGTACAGCCCCAGCTCCAAAAAAGTTGTGATGCTGTGTAAAATGTAAATAAAAGCAGGATGCTGTGACTTACAAATTCTTTTCAACCTATAACCAATTGAATACAGAACAAAGACAAGATATTAAACATTCAAACTTAATGAATGAATTTGATGCCTGCAACATGTTCCAAAAAAGTTGGGACAGGGGCATGTTTAACACTGTGATACATCACCTTTCCTTTTAAAAACACTCAGTAAGCGTATTTTGCAGAATGCGCCACACATTTTCAATGGGAGACACTCTGTACTGCAGACAGGCCAGTCTAGTACCTGAACTCTTTTACTAAGAAGCCACGCCATTATAACACGAGCAGAATGTGTCCTGGCGTTTTCTTGCAGGAATAAGCAGGGACATCTCTGAAAAAGTGTTCTGGATTGCAGCATATGTTGCTCCAAAACTCACTTGTACCTTTCAGCATTAAGTGAGTTTCACACAACGTCCCAACTCTTTTGGAATTGGGGTTGTGCTTTTATGATAGAGACAAACATGTAAGAGAAAAAACACAGTGGCAGAAAAAGACACATCGTCAGAGAGACAAATTTAACATAGATAACCAGGAGTTGTTGATGCATTTCTCCTGTCAGAAGGAAACAGGAGGAGCCTGTTGCTACCGCAGCAGTGATGTTGCCAGGTAGTTTTTAGCTGTGGGGTCCCTGTGGGAGGCCGTTACAGAATCAAGGGATCGTCCAGCACAGTCTTGAAGTTGCTTTCGCTTCACTTCCTGGGTTTTACTGTTGGAGCGATGTACGACTGCGGACGACAAGTCACTGCGGCTGATCTGACAACTTCCTTCCTATCTCTCTTAACCTCAAACTCACACATCACATACACACAGTGTAGATGTGTAAACAGGCCTGTATCTTTATTCTTAAAAGGAAACAGAAAAAAAAACTCCAGACAGCAACCTAAAGAGAGAGTGAAGGAGGAGGAGAGAGGCACAAACGAGAAACGATAGAAGAGAGAAGTACTCACTCAGTGGAAAAGAAGAAAAAGCAAACTCATCCTCCTTTGTCACACACTTCTAGCGTTACAGAGGGAGAGAGAGAAACAAACAGGTGTGTTGTACTGCCCTCTCGCTCATCCCCGCCCCTCCTCCTTCTCCTCCTCCTCCTCCTCTCAGTGGGCGGGACTCAGCTCCTGAGGGACTCTTGAAAGCAGCCAGTCGCCTCCTCCACTCTCAGAGAGAAACAAAACCTGTCAGCTGCACTCCTCTCCTTTTTCTTCGCTACCACTTTTCCTCCTCCTCCTCCATCTTCTTCTTCATCCTCCTCCTTGCTGTTGGGGGCAAGAGGAGCCAAGATGATGCAGGAGGTGTCCATCATGGTGGCGTACGACGCTCATGTAGTCGACCGACCGGGTGAGGAGGACACCTTGGCTCGCTTGGTCGCCCACTCCAGACCTCTCAGAACTCCCAGACCGGTGGTAGGTCTGTTCGTCTTTCATTTACTGGATTTCGCTCATCTTCGTCTTTCTGTCTCTCTTTCTTTTACCTCTTTTTCCCTTTCTGGGTGTATTGCGTATATTCCTATTTAACACTTCACAGCTATTCTTACGATTTTGATGCTTTTTGTATATAAATGGCAGAAGGAATTCACCTGCTTCTTTCTTTTTCTTTTTTCATCTGATGTTGTTGGTTGTTAGTTGATTTTCTCTCATCAGTCAGGTTTTCCCTTTTTTTATTCTTTGCTTGTAAAGTAGGGCTGCAGCTAATGATTATTTTCATTGCTGATTATTTTCACGATTAGTCGATTAAGCGTTTTGGCTATGAAATGTCAAAATACTAGTAAAAATGCTCATCACAGTTTTCAAGAGCCTAAAGTGACATCTTACAAGTGCTTTTATAGGACCACCAATGATCCAAAACCCCAAGACTCTTCATTTAATGATAAAGAAAAGCAGCAAATCCTTACATTTTAAGAACCTGGAACCAGCAAATGTTAACAATTTGCTTGAAAAAAGATTGAAATGAGTGATCGATTATAAGGAAAATGGCTATCAACTCATTTTGTTTCAATCATTTAACTCCCATAATCATTGCAGCTCTATTAAAAGGTTGTTCATAAGCAGAGGTACAGTAGAAGATGCAGATTTCACAGAAACTAGATGTTCGTTTCCATGAGGCAGACGTTGTAGACTCATGTATGAATGTGTGGGTGTGTGTTGTGTTCCTACTGAAAGTGTGTCTGATGTTTGAGGTTACAGAGGTTTGTCAGTCTGTCCCGACGCAGAGCTCATTTGTGGCTGTCAGTTTGTTTCAATTACTGATATAAATTTGGAATCAATGGAGACCTTGTGCGTGTGTGAATGTGTGTGTGGGTGTGTGTTTCCCTCACATGGGTAATTTAATCCCATGGCCTAGTTTTTCCTGAGATGTCCAGTTGGTTTTGTCCTTATTTTAATATTCAAACTCTTGGACTGTCACCTTACATAAGAGCAGGTCAACCCTGTCCACACACACACACACAGACACACACACACACACACACACACACAGACACATGCACACACACTTTCTGGTACTATAATACTCAGTATGACACTACAGTGTGTGATCTCATCTTGGAGGTTTGGGACCAATTCCATTTTCTGCTGCAGGGATTTAGGTCAGGTATCTAAAAGTGGGTCTGATACCATTTCCTACGGCACCAAACGTCTTTAATCGCATTACCTTAATCAGAGTGGCCCCTTTGTCCTCAAACTGGCCTCTAATATTCACATTGAAAGTTTTGGGCAGCAAATAGGAGGATGCTTCAGCTGGTTTGAGCCCTGAAACTTGCAAGTGTGTATACATGAGTGTTGCTCTCTGAAACGGCCTCAAGCAAGATGCTGAGCCCTGTACATGCTCAGCAGAGCAGGATTCACTCTGCCCCTGGAATTTCAGGAATATCAATGAAGTTTGGATGTTTTCCATTCAGGGAAAATTACTCTGAATATATTACAGAGTTTGACGCCAACACTTTCCTTCTAGCCTTGCATTGCCAGACTATCACAAATGTGATTCAGTCTGGAATCTCTTGGCTCATTTTTCGAGGGATGTAATCAACAGGTGCATCCCAAAATCCCTCTGCCTGCTGGCTAGACCTGCAGCCAATCAGGGCAAGGAAACGTGATGTAGCACTGAGTGACATGTGCAAATTGGGGCAGTGCTTGGTCCATTTTCAAGCAGGATAGAAATGGCAGCCTGGAGAGAAACTTTCTTAAATTGCAGCTCAACAGTGCCCTAAAATGTGCTTCTTAAAACATGTTAGGTGAGAAATAGGCAATTAAAATTGAGGCATATTTGTTCAGCACTGCCTAGTTTATCTGAGTTTCGTGAGTTTTCCTCTGTCAGTCATCGTATCAAACGATGATATTAATCTTAAACCTCTTAAACTGATTGGCCTGAAGAGATCCTGGTGGAAATCTGTTTGTGTGGCCAGATGTATCTGCCAGACCAAATGAAGCATGATCTTGCCGATTTGTCTGGTTCCTGACTACTTTCCTGTAATACTTTTGATTACTTGTAATGTTGTTGACCTGAGAATTGTAACTTAGTTTACAGTTTTAGTGACTGTAAGCCACTGTGGATAAATATATCAGCTGCACGATGGAAACAAAATATCAGTGTAAAGGGCAGCAGCCTCTCTGAAAGCTGAGAAAAGTCAGGGATTATCAAGGAGTGTTGTATCGATGTCATTTGATACTGAGTGATTGAGTGTCACCCAGACTAGAAAATGTCACCAGACTGGGAGGAAACAGCAGATTTAGAGGATTGGAAGCAGTGTGATGTGGTTTTTAATGGACAGGTCATGGAGTTGGGGTTCCTGTGTGATTGTAGCAGTAGTGGGTCTGTATGTTTGAAGAAAGGCCTTGCCTCTAACAGGTAAGCACAGCACAGTTTTTCATTGCATTTCATTACACAGTCATGCTGTAGTGTTTGTGTGTTTTAGGGGTGTTGGAGAGCAGCAGGTTGCATAATCAGAGGCTAGACTTCAGCTTGTCTGTCGATGTAGATTTCTGGTTTAATGTGTAACTCAAAGTGAACCACACTTGAGCTTCACTGGCTGTAGATGTATAATACAACATTAAGGTTCTGGGGATCTGTTATAAAAACACCAACTCCTTCCTGTATTGTGTAATTACGTACAACACAGAGAAAAAGCCTCTTTGTTCTTAATGAAGTCCCATATTTCGTATCAGCAGGGTGGTGTAAACCCACGAGAACCGGGTTCAACGCCTCAACATGCTTAAGTGTCCTTGAGGAACAAACTGAATCTCCAACAGCTGCTGTTCTGCAGCTGACCCTGATCTCTAAAATCTGCTCATCTCAGCCAATCAGGGTTGAGTGCTGAGGACTTAAGTCTTCACAGTCATTTTCTTTAACTAATTCAGCTCATCGTAACAAAAGGGCACTCATTATAGTCTCAGAGATTAACATTATTCTAATAGGGAGGCAGAGACAGTTTTTGACATAATGATGAGTGGTAGAGAAGCTGAGTCATGGCAGCATGAAATAGCAAAAAACAAGAAGTTATTAAATCTATCTTTAACAACACATGAAGCATGTGTAGTTACAGAAAATACAAAATACTAGAGCTGCATCTAACAGTCATTTTAATTATCAGTTAATCTGCAGAATATTTTCACGTTTAATCTGTTAATCGTTTAGTCAAAGACGTGTCAAAAAATTGTGGAAAATTTCCCAAAGCCCAAAGGGACATCTTCAGATTGCTTCTTTTGTCCAACCAGCAGTCCAAAACCCAAAGACTCCTCAGTTACTATCACAAATGACAAAGAAAAGCACTAAATCCTCACATTCAAGACACTGGTACCAGCAAATGTTTGACTTTTTTGCTTGAAAATTGACTGAAGTGAGTCATTTACTAATGGTTGCAGCAAGACTATGTGAAATGATTTGCAGAGAATTTTCACCTGATACAAGCACCCTAGTGGTTTCTTGAAACTTCATTTCATGTCATTAAGTGGAAATGTGACTATCAGGGAGAAGAAAATCGTATTTACTGGCAGTTTGGGTTTGTCAACCTGCAAGTATCAAACCATCGCATCACGTACAGGAAGGTTGGAAAATATGACAAAAACAACAACTTTAGCTGGTAGCAGCTGCTGGAGGAGAATGCAAGAAGGCATTAAATAGTTATGTGAGAGGAGGTGAAAGCACGAGTGAGTGGTGGCTTTTAGAGACTTGTGGGTGTGTTCCATCTCTCTAAACCAAAACGGCAAAGCTGTAGGTGTTTAAAATCTCAGGAAACACACACGTCATTCTCTCCCTCTGTTTCTCTGTCTCTCGTGCATTCAGTTAAGATAGCACGGTCTCATGCACACAGGCTTCAACGTACTCACAGGCACATAGGGAAGTTGGTTCTTTTAAATGTTGTTTTGTAATGTTTTGTAATACTAAGAAAATTCAGTGTCAGAGATGGTAACAGCAGAAATCGCATCTGCTCAATCAAATAATTTTGAAAGGGCTGCTTTGGTCGAATTTCACCGTGTGAAACGAGAGCTATGCAAATTCAAGGTTGGACTGATGTATCAGGTCACAAAAGAATTACTGCCAATTCAGACAAGAGATTAACTGCACTGTGTTGGTGTAAATTGTTTTTCAGTGGCCTTTTAACCTCCAGAGAAGGACAAGATTTTTTAGGCAAAAAAAAGACAGTTTTTGACATTAAAATAATCAGATTAGCTAAACATATTGTTTATTGTTGATTGGTAAAAATGCTCATCACAGTTTGACATATTGTTGCTGCCACATAAAAATCTTCCTATCTACTAAATATCAAATTTCAGGACCTACAAAGTCACACTTTCATCACATTTACTGCCAATAAGAAGGGAAAACTTTCTTTTCCAGATAGCTGAAGATAAAATATGATGATGAGTATGACTGCATTTATTGCAGGGTGGAAATTTACACCAGCTACCAGCAAGATGCATGTAAAATATGAAAGTGGATCAAAGATTTGAAACACGAAATAATGATCTACTATTCAGTGGCTGGTGAATTTGAGGTATAGAGACTAACAGGCATTTTAATGTGGGGGTCAGTGGGGATTGAGTTGCTTTTGGAGCCAGCCTCAAGTGGCCATTCGAGGAACTGCAGTTTTTGGTAGAGTTGTCCTAATACCAGTATTGGAAAATGCCTCAGGTACTGCGTAAAATGCTGCTATCCATATCAGCCAAGTACACAAGTCTATGGACTGATCCGATTTATTAACCCCCATAATAAGATTCTGCTTTTCCCCAACAGTGTCACCCACTCTGCACTGGTATCAGGTCAGTATAAGCTGAGGTATATGATGCATTTGGGTATCGGAAACAGTATAAAGAAGGAAAAAATTGCATCATTGCCTCTAATTTTTGGCTCTTGAGCATTGGCTTCATTTTTCAGCCCTGGAGGTTGCAGCTTGATTTGAGCATTTATCTGTTAATGGCTGCTAGATTTTAAAAAGTTAATTTCCCACCTGAATTCATTGATAGATCAGTGGCATCCAAAACACCTCACAGCAGCACGAGTGTGTGAGTGGATGTGTTGGTGCCTGCAGGAGAACACCGCATTCAATTTGTGTGCATTGTTTTGTTACAATAAAATGATTATTAACCAGCCTGCTGAGGCCAAGCTGCTCTTTCTTCTCACACAGATAACAGCAGAATGAGTCTGAGCTCTGTTATCTGCTGGGGAATTGTGTGTCAGATAGATTACAGTGTGATGTTCATTCACCTCAGCGATACCTAGGTCGTAGAGGTCAAGGGTTAACTCACAGGTCAGTGAGAAGGACAGGTAATGGCTGCCTTGGCAAAAACTCTGAGTAAGTGGTCAGTTCAGTTTGATAATAATTAATTGCTTGTTGACTGTCATTTTCTTACATGATTTAAATGAGTCGATGAAATGTTATCTTGTTATCAGCAGGCATTCCAAACCTCTGACCTTCATTAAAAATCAGATGTGGAGGTTTGAGTAATAAGTGCGAGAACCTCTGGACTAGAAGAAGACAGAAATGTTTGTGAAGAACTGGCAGACAGTAGAAAACAGTATTGTTGATGATGGCAATAATAATGTTAGTTGTACAGTAAATATATATCATTTATTATTACTGTTAGATTTGTAAACAGTAGATGCCAACAGACTGTGAGGAAGTATATGAATTTAATTCAAAGCAGAGAGGAAGGGCCTTTATTGAATTTGGAGGAAAATCAATATATCAAAACGGCAGCAAATTTTGAGATACTGACAATACAAATAAATTTTAAAATAAACTAAAGTAATCATCTCTGATATTCCCTGTTAGATTCTATAGTTTGTTCCTCTGATTGCTCCAGACTGGCAGTGATCCAACCTGTACCCAATTCAGGAAAAGTTTCGTACTCGCTGTTCTTTCTTGTAGCACTTTTCTGTCACATGAGAAGTGATGCATTTTTAGTTTTCTTTCTATCCTTTCATATGTGTTAAAGACATAAATCAAAAAATAAACAGCACACAACTGCACCACAACTGCAAGAGTGAATCAGGTACTTAACTCGATTTAAACACAGGACAATAAAGGACACACACATGGGCGCACAAACACACACATGCCAGTCTCAAAGGACGGGTCATGTGACAGAGACTGACCTGGAATCCCCAGCCCTAACGTTGGGCGCTATGGCAACGCTGTTTCCACACAGGGGGGATAAAGTTACCACCCACCTGAAGCACACACTCACGCACTCCCTCACACACACACACAGATTCAGTTCAATATCAGTCAGTTAATGTTGGCTCATATTTTCATGCTGTTTGGTTAAAAACAATCAGCTGATATTTGGGATGTTTTCACTGCGATTGAAATTCTTTATAGTACTTCATGTGTCAGAGGAGTGAAATGACCTTTAAGCTTCCGATACTTAATTTTTTAAGGGAATTTCAGACACAGACACCACAGAGACGAGTCTATTTGTTTACTCACTAACTGAATTTCCTGTTTTTTGGCAGCTACGTGATACGTTAACGTGAACTCCAAGATGCAGAAAAATGCACAAATAAGTCGCAGGTTCGGTTTCTGTTTGCATTGCTGTGAAGTTTCTGAGATCTACAAAACAAATTTAATTTCTGTATCCAACCTGCCATAACTTAAAGTCATTAAAATAATTAAATAATTAAAATAAACAGAAGAAACTGATTCAGCTATTCTCACAGTGTTGTTAGAGAAATGTTTAACAGTCCAATCAGTACTTTTGATTACATAAATTACAGAAATGTTTACATAACCATATTTGTTCTTCTAGCATAACTGAAAGTTCAGTGGGCTTATTTTACTCCACTTTACAAATGTTACTGATGTGAACAAACCTTTAAGAGCATTGAAACAGATTGATAACTTTTGTTGTACAGTATATTACAATATGTGTCAATCAGTGTGGTAGCTTCTAAGTCCTGTTTAGTGGGGCTCCCCTTTGTTTTCATTTGGATTACCAATTGTGGCTTATAACTTTTTAAACCTTTAAAGCAGGGCTCTCAAACGTTCGGCCCACAGGCCAGAACTGACCCAACAGAGGGTGCAATCTGGCCCAATGGATGACTTAACAAAGTGCAAAAAAATCACCAGAATACAGCCCTTTGAAAAAACACTCAATACTTACTGTGGTCATGTTTAAAGATATTGAACATGCAAATTATTGTCAATCAGCAGCTTCAGTGCAAAATATTCTGTATCAGTCTTCTATCTTAAAACAGTATTGAAGGAACACCATTACTTCTATTGATAAAGCAATTTCAAAATGTTTGATTTGTAAATGGTTTGTAATGTTTCCTCAACATTTTCCATTTTAGTTGTTCAAACCAAAAAGAAGTGAAATACTATATTACTGTTCAGTTCCAAAATACATAAATGTTTTGTGCATTTGTAGCTCCACTGTGATCTGTGACAGTAGACAGACTGATTGTAGAAAAACTCAGACTTTGTTGAAATTGCACTTGTTTTTTTCTTTTGATGTCTCAGGCTGTTTGTCATGATTCATTAATTGTAAAACTTTTTTAGAATGTACTTGTGCTTCTGGCTCAGTTGAGATCAAATCGGGCTGTATGTGGCTCATGAGCTTAAGTGAGTTTGACACCCCTGCTGTAAAGCGTAGACAGCTGAATTTGCATTGATCGAATCTGTCCTATTTTGTGCTTTACAAGCAGGGCTACACATTGTTTACTGAATGAAACTGCGTTAGTAGCAACACCGTGAGGCAACGCTCTCATCTTGTTCTCTTTCATTAGCCAATGACCAAGTTCAGACACCTTTGTCTACACGTCATCCCAGTTTCCGTTGTCTTTGATCTCAGGAGGAAATGACTGACTGTTGGTCATGTAGCTCGCAGTGTGAACTGAAAGTTTCTGTTGTCTGAGTGCAATTCGTAGAATAATAACAAGTGGCTGATTTACATTCAGATGTGCTGTAAAGTGCAAGCTGTGCAACGTGGGTCTCGTCTTCTATTTTCACATCATATCTAGTGTGAAAACAGCACATGTAGAGAACAACAACAACAACAACATTCATGACTTGTGCTGGTCATGAATGTATATAGAGCAGATTGTGCAATAGAAAATAGAAACTGTGCAGCATGGACCACAATACTGCAATATTTCATCAGCAATTTTCAGAGTTAGTGCAGTTAGTTTTGACTTTGTGTTACAAGCATATCTTTTTATTTCCTGTCTGTATATTATCAGTTTCTTTAAATGTTGGTGATTTCAAACCTGAAGCTTTTCCACATTGCACCAAGCATTTTGATATATCTAATTGAAGATGTATTTTAGTATGCAAGTACTCAGTATATTCTTCTTTAAAACCTGTCCCAAGTGTCCTTGAGCATGACACCTTATCTTAACTTACTGGCTGTGGCTGACCTCTGACCCCTTTAGTGAAGCGTGAAGTGGTATTTATGTTTCCGGGAGAAGGCAGGAAAGTAACACTTGAGACCTCGACCTTCAAATGGTTGTTAGTTTGAATTCCACTGAGAGAATTAGTCATAGAGGAGAGGAGACAACTACTGATCATGATCATTTCTTTTGCCGATAGCTTCACTGATCACAGTATTAACAGTTAAAATGTTGCTTTTAGTATAAATCCCCCAACCAGCTCATTCACAAACCCCTTTGATGGACTGGACTGGAACTTCAGCGGGCAGCTTTGGATGCATGAACGTTTAAATAATGATGTCAACTAGGGATGAATGATTTGATTTGACTGGCCAAACACTGGTTTCGGACAGTACTTGTATTTGCTTTGCTGACTGTAATCAGCCTGTTGGCAAATAAGATGAAATTGACTGATGGCATTGGCAGATGTGTATCTATTGTGTCGCATCAAGTTTGTGCTGGTTAAATGTTGTTTTGGTCATTTGTGGTCAGACTCAGACAACAATAGCTATGACATCCAGCTGCTGTTTCAGAGAAGAAGCCACTGACTAGACTAGTTCAGTATGACGCGATGTAGCGATACGTGCCGTCTTTCTTTGTTTCCCTGCCACAAAATAAGGAATAAATAGCAACAGAAACTAAATGAACAACCACAAAAAACACCAGCTTTCAGCCCAGTTGTTATTTTAACATTGTATCAGCCCAGAATTTCATTTCTTAACGTCAGCAACCTTTCTTTTCATTTCAGGTTCCAACC
This sequence comes from Lutjanus campechanus, assembly GCA_027495735.1. Classification (NCBI taxonomy): domain Eukaryota; kingdom Metazoa; phylum Chordata; class Actinopteri; order Lutjaniformes; family Lutjanidae; genus Lutjanus; species Lutjanus campechanus. The sequence goes on from JAJHUR010084189.1 coordinate 34,267, forward strand.
AAAAAGCTGAAGAAGTTTGAGAAGGAATATCAGACACTGAGAGAGAGCCAGCTGCAACAAGAAGACCCTATCGACCGATACCAGGTAAGACGTACACACACACACACACACACACAGCAAAAACACAGGACACATATCTTACTTTTATTACATTTGCTACTTGTGGTACATGGTTTTATTCACCCCACAGTTCCCCCACACCCCGCCGTTGTAGTCAGTCATGGTATGAAGCAATCGTATCTAATGTGAAAACATGCTTCAATGCATGTGTCCCCTTTTGTGTTAGACATTAGAAAAATACACATGGAGCGTACATGTGAGAGAAACATTGTTTCCTGTAGGTTTTAACTGAATAACTGCTCAGTCTTAGAGATGGTAAGAAAATGCTTGGCTCTCGGATATACTTT
>JAJHUR010084192.1:0-16816 GCA_027495735.1 Lutjanus campechanus
AAATAATGACTTACATCATCAGGTGTTATTAGTCCTTAGTACTTACACAGAGCAGTACGGCCTCTTCTTGTGGCTGACAAAGTTATTGGCGGTGAGCACCATCTTACAGACGTCACAGTGAAAACATGCTTTATGCCAGTTCTGACAGAGAAAAAGACAATTCACAATATTTTAAAACTGACCACTAAATTCAGAAACATTACTTTATTCTAGTTTATTGTGTGGAGATAGAGAATGTTTAGACTTGGTAAAGTAATTTATGATAGATAACATCAGATTAGTGAGATAGCTTCAATTAAACAAGGCCCAAAATAACAGCAGCAATCACAGTATGATCTTCCAACTGAACCCACTAACTTGTCTCAAAAATAGCTTTTATGACTGTTAAACTGTACATTTCTTGTTTTTCTGTCTCATAAGACATGTCATAACAGTAACCAGTCAGACCAACAATGATGTTCTTCATGTTTTAGAAGAGCAATGCCATGTTACAACAGCAGTCTTTCTGTGGAAATGAATTGTTGTTAGTTTTTATATCAAACATTTGCTCAGATCTGTTGCATATTAAAAACTTTATGTTGAGAAAGATGTAATTTTACACTTTTAATTTTACACTTTACACTTTTTGTATTTTGAAACTGTAGTTTATGAGCTGATGGTACATTTCATTAAAATCACCTATTTGCACTGAGCCACATGTTGCAGTTGATGCAGACAAATACCTGAAATAGCTTAAAGGATGTCATTTAGGATGTATTTTTAACTGGTGAATCTCATGCAATTGAGGTTGAGTGCTTGAAATCAGGGTTCCAAAACTTTTTCATGTCAGGGACCAGCAATATACAAGCAAATTAGACCACGGACCCCCAGTTTGAGAGGATTTTGTTTCAAGGAATCTCCTCTGACTGATCTTAAATTGTGATTAATTTCCATGGTCAAACATAAACTGCAAACAATCCGCATGGCCAACCTCCCCCCATCATTGTAAAAACAAACAAAAAAAAGTGATAAAAATAGTTTATTCTTCCTTTTGCTGAGGACTCCCTGTTACCCACTCAAGGACCCCTTTTGGTCCCTTTGACATGATTTATGTAAAAAGTAGATTGAAAAACATTGAAATCCAGAGCCTCATCTCTTTTGGAAGCTTGTAACTTGATGTAAATACTGACTTTCTTGTTATTTACAGCTGTTTAAAGTCTTTTGGAGACAAAACATTAGCAAAAGCTCTCTTGCGATCACAATATCTCTTTGTTACCTGGTCAATGCAGTTGATCTTCTCGGCTGGGTAGACCACAAACCTACACCTGGCACAGGACTGCATGGTGAATGCTTGTCCCTTTCCAAAAAACCTTCAGGAAAAAATATCAGAAGAAGTGAACTGATGCGAAACTGGTCGCCCAAATACAAGAGTCAGGTCAGCCAGGCAGGCAGGCAGGCAGTAGTTCAGTGGAGGAACTGGCAGTGACTCCCAGTCAGTCGTGTTAGTGCGTCTCTGCTGGTGGTAAACTTAGCTCTGTGACTGTCAAACTTTGAAACTGTCTCTTACTTGACACCATGTCCCATGATGGACCAACCCCCTTCCATGCATCATGCTAGAGGACTGGCTGAGTCCACCTGTCTGTCTGCAGGAAGAGAGAGAGAGAGAGACAGACAGAGAGTTCAGATGTCACTGTATATGTGTCATGATCCTGAGTTGGACAGCTGATTCATCTGTGGGCATCTTGCCATGAAACTAAGAAAGAAAATCGTAATACATTGTGTAATAGTTCTACTTAGACTTTATTACCTTCATCAGCTAAGTATGCAAACACATACAAAGAATTTGACTCTGGTTTTCAGCAGCTCTCAATAAACTTAGAAAAAAGCGTTGAAGACAAGAGCACAGGAAGAAATATGACCATACAAGAAGAAAATATATGGTTACATCTCATCAGACCATAAAGTTAAACAAACAAAAACACACAGCCTCAGCCACAAAAAACAGGTGAATGAATTCACCAAAATATTTGTCAGGAACAAAACCATATCAATCCTAAAGAAAAGCTGTGAGCAGTGGACGCATTTATCTTGTTTTTAATAATGCAGCCACTATTAAAGACATGAAGAAGAAATGATCAATTGATTACTGTTTAACTTATTAACTAAGTTTAACAATTAACTAATTAAACTTAGTTAATTAATAGTTGTTTTACTGTTAACAAACAACTAAATTAAATGTTTAATAAGTATAAGTAATGCTATAATTTATGCTATGTTGTGTAATATAAAACAATAATTATATTCTGTGTCATAGCTGACAGGAGATGACAACAATTACATTTTGATTACATTAGTAATCAAACAATGTAAGTTATAGTATTACTAATAATTCGTAAATGTAGGTAATTAATTATCATTTCATGTTTGTTAACTGTCAAGTAAAGTTTAATTGATTATCAGTATATCATTGATGGTTATTTAAGTGTTACTGTGCATCAGGAGCACCTGTTTTGTGTCACAACACTGCAAATAAAGCTGGAATAAATATTTTATGTCTTGGGCGTTATAAAGTATGCTTGTACCAGCGTTAGGTTAAAATGTACATGCCACTGCACATGTTTATCTACTGTAAGTACAATGAATGTAATTTGTAAGTTATAACAAAAGTCATACAACAATCACATTATCCATTTTTTCTCTGACTGTCGCTTCGCATGATTGTAGTAGTCAGTATCGGCTACAATTGGCTATATTCCCATTGTTACAGTTGTTTTTTTCAAACCTGATATGTTGTATAAGCAGTGGAGATTGATTTGAATGTGACCGTCTTTTGCATGTTCATATGAATATTAAACGTGGCAGGGAGACGTGAGGCTGTGACGTTGTTACGCACCTTGGAGACAATCTGATCTGAACACTACTTTCGCTTTGACAAGTTTTCCACGGAACAGGAACTTCATGAGAACAAAACAGTAAAGTTTTGTGAAACAGCCAAGCTAAGACAGCAACACAGAAAACAGAGTGTAAGTCCATGCTAATGTTTCTGTGCTTATATAGAAAATAGTTACTTTTCGCGGGCGAGATTTTTGCTATAACGTTATGCTAATATTCAGACGCTGGTTAGCTAACATGTCTGATTTCATAACTTAACGCTAACGTATTAAGCTGGTTACTGAATTAGCTCTTGATTTAGAGGTAAGCTAGTTAGCTATGTGTTTGTTTATACTGCTATGGACCTGTTTGAACAAATGCCTGAGCAGTGTTGACGTTAACAGTGATGTGGAATACGGAAATGAGGCGAAGCTGCTGCTAAAAGCGCTCAACTTGCTTTTGAAACGTAATGAACAGTAAGTTAAACTGTTGTTACTGCAGATGGCTGGTGAACCTGCTGAACCGACAGAACTCGGGGGTGAAGTTGAAGAGGGGAAGCTGTCTGGAGATGAAACCGACGCCAAACCTGACCGCAGAGGGAGATTTCTACTGTTTGGGCGGTAACTTCACTTTCAGAGTATTTTATATATCTGCACACTCATGCATGGATATTATATGTATGTATATATATATATATATATATATATATATGGAAACCCCATATATCCATGAAGTAGCACTCTCATATACATGACTACGGTACTGTATCCTTTTTCACTTTCATTATTATCCTCTTAGCGTGTGACAGTAAGGTTATTGCAGTGCAGGACATACTGCATATAACAATACGATAAGTTCAAGTTATCTGTGGCCTAATATGTGTCTTTTGGTTTGAGATGCATACACATATTGGATATCGAATTTTTAGATGATACTGATATTTACCTGCGTCTCATGGCTGAAACCAGTAAGATTATGGATAATTTCACAAGTTTGTATTTGAAAAATAAGTTTTATAACCTGCGGTTTATGCACACCTGGGGGTAAGTAAGGCTGTAGTAAGGATGTAGTAAGGATGTAGTGAGCAAAGATGGAGGATTTAAGATCCCATAGTGATAGAACCAAATCTGACATCACTATTACAACAATAACAAAAAGTGACTCTTCAGATGTTCATTGTTCATGTTCATTCAAAATAAAAACTTAACATACATACATTCACAGGTAGCTCTTATAGAGCATTTTGCATAAGAATGAAAATTTTATTTTTTACTTGACCTGTTTTTCTGTCTGTGTGAAGACAGCTGCTGTAACGCAAGAATTTCCCAGTTTGGGATCAATAAAGTACTATCTATCTATCTATCTATCTATCTATCTATCTATCGATCGATCGATCGATCGATCGATCGATCGATCGATCTAAATTCAATTCTTTGTCAAATCAAATAGGATTATAGCCAATATTTATCCCTAATTTTGTTTGTTTATTTTTCTGGTGATTCTTGCTATTTGCAATCCAATCCAAATTTCTCCTCTATCACCCCTGGTACTATTCTAGTCCAGTTTACTTTTTTATTCTCCAGTTTAGAGGAAATCTGCATCTTTATTTACTCAAACAGTTACACCTTACAATGAGAAGAGGTTGACAGTTCTTTGTATATAAAGGTGGAACTGGTTCCTCTTAAGCCTTAACTAATCAAAACTTCAATAATGACGAAATGCATACCCTAGATTTGACACAGTAACCCAGTTTTGGATAGCCTAATTAGTGTAATGGGGCAAGACACGTGAAAGCAATCTTAAACTCAATTTTGGGACTGATGTCAGTCCTCAAGTGGCTGCTCAAAATTAGGTTGTACTACAGTAGAGTCTAAAATCATGGATATGTCAATTCACTATGATATGTGGGACTTTTCACAATGTCATGTGTCTCACTTTTAGAAGTGTGACCCAGGCATCATGAGGCAGTTGCCTCTGTTTATTCCAGTCTGACACACAAGGTGGCACTGTGAACCTTTGTAGTGGGGAAACATTTGTCAGCTGCGTGCCTCCTTGACACTGATAATCAAACAGCACAATCAAGCTTGCATGCTCTGTATGGCATTTAGATTTTTCACCCCAAACTGTCATAAAAAAATGTAGGTCTTAAACAAATAAAAATGCTTTTTATAAACAGGCTTCATTGTTTAAAGACAAAACATTACATTTTATTACAAAATGTGCATGCATTTAATGTTTTTCTGTATACCTGATGGTGCTGAATGGTATGTGTGTTGCCACTTTTTCATTACTACCTGATAGCAAACATGACCTGCCATATTTAGAGGTATTACGTCCCTAAAACTGACACCACCTTATCTACAGTACATCTTGAGCGCGTTTTTTTAAATTGTAACAAGGCATGACCAAACAACAGATGAACTCGTGATGCCTCTTAAGTCATGCCATCTGTAAAGGAATTGTTGATTAACCTGAAATGATGAAAAATGTTGGTGAATGTTTCTCAAATGCCAAGATGGTGTCATCAAATGTCTTGTTTTGTTCAAACCCAAAGGTATTCAATTTACTGTCATAAAGGCTAAATAAACCAGAAATTCGAGAAATAGAAAACAGAGAATTTTGACTTTTAAAAAAATTATTCAAACCGATTAATTGATTATCAAAATAGTTGGCGATTAATTTGATAATCAATTCTTTATCAGTTAATCCATCAGTCATTACAGTTTAGTAATTTTCCATTCAAAAGTGCCATTTTCAGTCTCTCAAATGTGGACACTTCATGTTTTCTCATTCAAAGACATCATCCTGGACTTTGAAAAGCAGGAATGGACATTTTTCATTATTTTCTGACATGTTATAGACATTGCAGTCTTAGACAGAAAACACAACAGTCAACTTTAGTCTTTGTTGTTATTTGATAACGCCTAATACATAAAACAGCTTGTACAGGGGCAAGTAAAAATTGACGTCGGGCGAATAAATCCCCGACCCACTTGCCCAAAAGGGCAAGTGTAAAAAAGGCTTAACGTTGAGCCCTGAATGTGGCAGTTTCCTTGGCAATTAATGTATTTTAGTTTAGCCTTCTTGTGCATCCATCTCTAAATCTGAGGCGTTCCGGCACTCACAGTATGCATGTCGGTACAGGTTGATTCTGTGCCTGTCAGCAGAGGAGAAACTTGTTGCCCTGTCTGACCTCAGCAGGGCGCGAGGCTCAGGGGCCATGTGTGAATAGGCCTTTAGAAAGCACTGGTGTGGTAGCGAGGCTGCTGACTCAGGGGGCTCACAGTGCGCCGCCCCTGTCCTCAGCACCCGCTGGCCCAGTCAGGTGTCCATCCAGCACAGAGAGCATGTCAGTATCCTAGCACACAGCCAAAAATTAAGCTGCCAGGTCTGGAGAAACATACTCTTTTGGGGGAAAAAAAAGACACGAGACAAAACCAACGCATTTCAGATGCAGAGTGGCGTAGCGCTTAATGACGAACCCAGGTAAGACAGACACAGCCGCCTCATATTCCTCTTCGCTGTCCTCCTACCTGCTCCTCTTTGTGCCATGCCCAGCCCAGAGCAAAACAGAGTTGCAGCTCTTTGCCCACCCTCGTGCATTTGTTTGGTACACTATGTTGGCACGATTTGGAGGTGGGAGGGGGGCTTGAAAAAAGTTCTGGATCACATGTTATTAGGATATGGCTGAGCTGCCTGTGAGTGTATGTGCATGAGACTGTTAGTGCGCGTTGCTGTGTATTGTTCCCGTGCTCGAGTAACTTGATGACTAGGCTCTTCTGGAACAAGCCTGGATTTTCGGAGCCCCCAATAGGCCACTGTTGGCTTAGCTATCTGGATGGATCTTTTGAAGAATGGAAATATGACAGGTCTGTTAGAATTGCCACTGGTGGAAGATTTCCTCTCGCTCAATCTATATTGATGTGGTTATGATTTTTTAATATTTGCGCTACGCGAAAATGTTCTAGTTTCTTCTTTAACCCGACGGTGGATTACTGCGACCAAATTTGGCTGTGACATTAATGCCTTATTTGACAATGTATGTATGTACTCTTCGATTTCTGAGTGACTGTTTCAGTTTCGTGTGAGTTTTCCTGGCACTGGATGTCTTGGCATTCACTTGTGTTGAAGGAACTGTTACGTGTAGAAGCTTTTCGACATGGTCTCTAAAGGTCAAGAATATCATCTAGATGCTGCCATGTAAGAGTTAACATTATGGATGTTTTACCTACATTAATGGGCCTGACTAAAGATAATTAGCTTGACTGTCTTTTTTTTATCGAATGGCCTGTCCATTTGTTATCCTTATATTCATTGTTATTTTCATTCCTATTACTATTTGTATTTACAGGGTTCCTGCAGGTAATTACAAAAACTTTAAAATCTAAATGCCTTAATTTTAGGCCTTAAATTGTTTAAAATGTCTTAAATATTTTTGTCTTAATTATGAAGTTAACGTTTTTATAAAGTTGAATTTAACTTCGGTCTTGCTTTTAAATGTGTTTTTTTAAAAATCATAATGGTAGCCCTGTAACAACTACAAAACAAAACCAACATTGAACCAATAAACCCTAATGCAAACTGTACTTTTTGCCAGTATGGGTGTGAATTAGAGCTTAAATTATATTCAAAATGATTTTGAAAATTGAAGTTGTAGAAACCTGCAGAAACCCTGCATGTATAATTATGTTGCCTTTTTGTTTTGTGTAAGGTTAAAAATAGTAATTGTAGAATGTATATTGTATACATTGACTTTATACCCTCTCCACATACGTAGCAGCTGTTAAAATATCAGCTGAACTTAAAACATTGTGCAGTAGATACAGCTCAAAAGTAAATAATATTGCAGGATTTTAGTGGTGAGTTTAAATGAAGTGATGAACCGTCTTTAATATTCTCTTTCTGTCTGACTTAGTAAGAAGAATAAGGATGGCCAGACGCGGGAGCAGGACTACTCTTCTGAAAGCCATTACAGAATTGTTTCACCAACATTCCAGTATAAGATGAGCCACCAGCGAGTGGGCAAGTGTATCATCATCAATAACAAAAACTTTGATGAGAAGACAGGTACAGCAAACCTATTCCTAACTCAATGTTGCTCAGTAGTATTGCTTAAAGAGTGTGTATTCTAAACAGATTGTCTTGGCAGGGATGAATGTACGCAATGGCACAGACCGAGACGCAGGCGAGCTGTTCAAATGCTTCAAGAGTCTTGGCTTCGATGTCTACATCTACAATGATCAGACATGTGAGAAGATGGAGCGTCTTCTCAGAGAGGGTGAGTAGTGAAGTCCTTTGTCATTCTGTGTCAGTGCTCAGGACACTTTTCTTCTTCTTTCATGGGGGCATGTAATATTATATTGTCACACCTTCAAATTCTCCTAAGTTTTGTCATATACTTAATTTTTCAGTTTATTGGAGACACTTAGCCAAAACTAATGCCATCTTATCGGATGATCCTGTGATGAATCGTACCTTCAAGGTTTTAATGTTCAAATCTTTTTTAAAAACTGTTTCAGAGAGGTGTTGAGTCAATTTTGTGGTCAATTTAGAGGCTCTAGGTTGTTGTCCTGTTGTATTGTGTTACATTTACATATGTAGTCTATTCACATTGATATAAATTAAGTGGATAAACACCTCTCAATATAAAATAATACAGTTCAGCATCACCACAAACTACAGCTGTCTTACCTTTATGAACATAGGATTTATTGCAGGACTCTTCTTAAAACTGTCAGGTCGGACAGCAGGTGGTGCTGTTGTTAAAGTAATTACATAAATCCTATTGAAGTGGCTACCATTGTGGCCAAAAGGTTCATTCTTTCAGTGTCATTGATCAGAGACCTTGCAGGTCCACTAGCTAGATTTCATGAGAAGATGTACAAGTTACCTGTCAGGTCATATGCTCTTGGGAACACCAATGAACTTTATTTAACATGATATAGTATGAAATTTTATTAGCTGAGATTCTTTAGACTCTTCACACATCATGTACAGATAGCTGGTCAGTTTTGTTTTTTTTGCTCTGACCCTTGATTCAGCACCGCCCCCATGACCTTTCCTCTAGTGTCAATATCAGGCCAAAATTTCCCATTAGTACACAACAGATTTCAAAATATAATAATATAACATACAAATTATCAGGAAAGTTTGATCAGCACATTTGTGTTCCTACACAGATGATCACTTTCCTCACTGGCTAAAAGATAGCGAAAGAAGTTCATATGATTTAAAAATGGGGTTGCTTGAGGTACTTATCTATAGTCACTGTATTACCCACAGTAGATGATGGTCAGTGTGCCCCCAGTTTGGAGAAGCAAAGAGGGGCACCAGCATGGAAACTAACCAATGTTCTGCTGTTGACTGGGTCAGCAGCAAAACATACTTTAGCAACAGAAAAAAAAGCAAATATCAGTTTAAGTGTACGTTATATTTAGAATATTTTCACTGCTTTACCGTGCTGTCAGACAACGCTTTTCAACAGGAAACTGCAGTTATATAAACCAAATATCGCTTTTTCGCACTCAACTGGACTCCTTTAGCAAAAGCAGTCATTTTACCTTGTAGAACACGGGAGTTGTTGGTCGACTGCTGCCTCGATTGGTTAGTTTGTTTGTGTTATTTTGTGACATAGGTGAATCCGAGCTAAGCTCACGCAAGTCACACAAACAAACCGCCACCTACTGTAGGTAACATACTGACTACGGATAAGTACCTCATACAATCCCACTTTAAATAATCCAAACTATCTATTCAGTGTGAATTTATAGTAATTAATTTTCATGGTTACTCAAAATTTTTAAAAAGTTTTTAAATTCAGTTGCAACCTCAAGTTCCCTCAGGAATCTTAATGGACAAATAAAGGGATAAATCAGCTCCAGACTGGACCATTAAGTTACTGATAGTACTTTCTAATGTAGAAGTTTAATGAGGCCTGAGCTGAGCTAAGAGTTGAGTGTTTGTTTGTGTGTGTATGGGTCAGCCTCGGAGGAAGACCATAGTGACAGCTCGTGTTTCGCCTGTATCCTGCTAAGCCATGGTGAGGAGGGCATGATCTACGGAACAGACGGAGCCATGCCCATCAAGACCATGACCTCATTGTTCAGGGGGGACATGTGCAAAAGCTTAGTTGGGAAGCCAAAACTCTTCTTCATCCAGGTACGAAGTTCTAAAGACTCTTATTTTCAAATGATGGTGTGATTATGTAACAACAATGTTTATGGTTGCTATTACATATATAGATTTTGTCAAGTTATCGCTATGGTCAGACTAGGGGTTGAATGGCAAAAAATTTAACTTAAACAATTGTTTTTGTTGAGAAGACAGATTAACGTGGCTTTCAGTTGCTCCCCACGGACAGATGATAGTTATTGTGTAAAAATTTGCCCAGCTCAGCTTTTAAAAACAGTTAATTTTTAATTGCTTCACCAGGTCATCGTTGAGAATGCTACTCAGGATCACAATGAAATGTCATTTCATTTACTTCACCAGGCTTGTCGGGGTTCCGAATTTGATGATGGTATACAGACAGATTCAGGTCCGCCAAACGATACCCTGGAGACAGATGCTAATCCAAGACATAAGATCCCTGTAGAGGCAGATTTCCTGTTTGCCTACTCCACTGTGCCAGGTAATCCATAATTTTAGAGTATATGTGTTTATTGCCAACTACAAACCCCAATTCCAAAAAAGTTGGGACGTTCTTTAAAACGTAAGTAAAGCCAGAATTAAATGACTTTAAACTTGTATTGTCGATTGAAAACAGTATAAAGACAAGATGTTTGATGTTAATTTTTGTAAATATACATTCATTCTGAATTTGATGCCTACAACATGTTTTTAAAAAGGTGGAACAAGAGCAAGAAAAGACTGGAAAAGTTGTGGAATGTTCAAAAAACGTGTGTAGGATATTACACAGGTAAACAGGTGATAGTGTTGTGATTGTGTCTGAGAGGGGCAACCTCAAAACTCTCAATCATTCACAATCAAGGATGGGGTGAATTTCACCACTTTGAGGGACTGTGGTCAAACAGCCCAGTAGTTTAAGAACAGCAGTTCTTTACACACAATTCCAAGGAATTTAGGGATTTCACCATGACCAATCCATAATAGCATTAAAAGATTCAGTGAATCCAGAGAAATCTCTGCACGTGAGGGGCAAAGCTGAAAACAGCCTTCGATCACTCAGGCAGCGCTGCATTAAAAACCCACGTGATTGTATAAAGGATATTACTGCATGGGCTCTGGGACACTTTGAAAAACTGTTGTTGGTAAACACAGTCCAAATTAAGACTCTATGGTGCAAAGTGAATGGTGCAAAGCTCATCTGAGATGGACTGACACAAAGTGGAAAAGTGTCCTGTGGCCTGAGTCCACCTTTTATATTGTTTTTGCAAATCATGAACATTGTGTCCTCTTGGCAAAAGAGGAGAATCAGAGGACCATACAGATTGTTACCAGTGTGAAGTTCAAAAGCCTATATCTGTGATCAGATGGGGGTGTGTTAGCACCCATGGCGTGGCTAATTGTCACATCTGTGAACGCCCCATTAATGTTGAAAAGTACATACAGGTTTTGGAGCAACATATGCTGCATTCCAGACGATGTCTTTTTCAGAGACATCCCTGCTTATTTCAGCAAGACAGTACCAAGACACTTTCTGCACGTTACAACAGCGCATCTTTGAAGTAAAAGAGTTCAGGTACTAGACTGTCCTGCTTGCAGTCAAGACCTGTCTCGCATTGAAAATGTGGGGCACATTATGAAGAGCAAAATATGACCACAGATCTTGGACTGCTGAGCGCCTTAAGTTGTATATGAAGCAGGAATGGGAAAGAATTTCACTCTCAAAACTTCAGCAATTAGTGTCATCGGTTTCAAATGTTTCCTGAGTGTTTTTAAAAGAAAAGGTGGTGCATCACAGAGGTAAACATGACCCTGTCCCAACTTTTTTGGAATGTGTTGAAGGTATCAAACTCAGAATGACTGTATATTTACATCATATTTTCAATGAAGTTAATCAGTTTGAACATTAAATATATTGTCTTTGTGCTATATTTAATTGAGTATAGGTTGAAAAGTATTTGCAAATCATTGCAAATCATTTTACACAGCATCCCAACTTCTTTGGAACTTGGGTTTGTACTTGAAGTGGAAGCATTTTGTGTAACTTTCTGTAACATAGCTGTGCCGGATGTATCAGTGATCAGGCACTTCGGAGCCTAGTTTCAGTGCTGACTCATGCTGATTTTCCAGGGTATTACTCATGGAGAAACCCTGGGCGTGGCTCCTGGTTTGTCCAGGCACTCTGCAACGTCCTCAACGAGTTTGGCAAGCAGCTGGAGATAATGCAGATCCTGACACGGGTCAACTACATGGTGGCCACCAGCTTTGAGTCCTGGTCTGAAGACCCACGCTTCAGTGAGAAGAAGCAGATCCCCTGCGTGGTCTCTATGCTGACGAAAGAACTGTATTTCAACTGACCGCCAGCCTGACTGACTGAGCTCTACATGACTGACTGACTGACTGACTGACTAGACTGTTTCAGGAACCGACTATGCGGTCAAAGCATTCAGGGATGATTCAGGCCCAGCAGGACACTGCACGTTTGGAGCACATATGACATTTTGCATGTGTAGTTGGGCCCGAAAAACAAGCACTCCGTGAGAAAAAAATATTTACAGTGGCACTCCTCGTTCATGTGTTGATGGTGAAACTTCTTCTTCTTCTTCAGGTTATTCTTCAGAATAATGGCGTCACATTTGATCTGATCTTTTTTTTTTTGACAGGCATTGTGAAATATCCATGTTATTCTACCAGCCCGGAAAATTTGCTGCCAGTTTTTGTGGGTTTGGGGAATCATATCTGAACATGTGTCTCTCCATTTTCCAGCTTTTGCGATAGATGGTGAAAGGAACTGTATAGTGTGGACAGGAGTCTTCGGGCTAAGCTTGGCTCTTGGATTTATTACATAGTCTGACTGACTGAAATAATTGACATTTGGTGCTCTGAGAGAGATCTCTTCAGAAACATTTTAAGAAACCTGTCTTATGCAGTCCATTGCATTTGTACAGTGTGCAATACTGCCACCATTAAGTAGTACAATTGGAAAGCATTTAAGAGTTTAATGTTTTAAGAGCCCTCATGAGTCAGTCTTGTCCAATTGATTTATCTAATATGATTTTGCAGAAATAGTCTTAAGGGAGGACTCTTTAGAGATGCACTAGTCAGTCTATTAGAAAGCCCCATGAGGAGACTGAATAAAGTGATTACAAATGCTTTGGTTGCCATAGGAGAGATGAGGGAGCTACCTTAATTATAAATCCTGCCCGATGCATTGTTGAAGGCTAAAAAAAAAAAAAGAAGCGTCTGGAAAATGGATCAGATCATTTTCAGCTATTTGTGTTTCAATGTTTTCAGCTGTCAATTGTCCAAACAAAGCGACAAAAGAAAACGACCACACTCCTCTGAGCAGAAACATGTGATGGTGCTTTTTGCCAAAGGCTCAGTGTCTCAGCCTTCCTAGCGAGTTTAAGTTGGTAGCAGCATGCTGGCATCCTCAGGTTCTTTAATGTCCCATGAAGTGGGTAAATGTACTGTTAAAGAATGTCATTTACGTATGGCTAGGAAGGTGTGATCTTTTGCTGTGTAGTGATTAGTTCTACGAGATTTTGGGTCAAGTGCGCAGTCCGCTTCCATAAGGGCAAGGATTAGTTGCAATTTGCCAGTTTTCTCAGCGTGATGTTGAAGACTTCACTCACTTGTTCAATCCTGAGCAAGTGCAGTTCATGTATTTGCACACGATCCAACTTACGCACTTGTCTTATCAGTCAGGGTCCATCAAATCAGTTTATGAATTTCCCTTTTTTAGGTTTTAAAGTTAGGCATTCTTCTTTAATAGATAATAGGCTGTATGCTGTAGGATTTTTACAGAAAGAGGACTTGAGAATGTCAAAAACTGTCAAAAAAATTGGGAAATATCATTGTGTAAAGCTGGACTTGGGCCCAAAGCACAAATGCCACATCATTTCACTGTATATTAGTGTTGTACTTTGTCATTACATATACTACACTTACACTGTAAGAAATACCCAGCAAGGTCTCCCTATTTTTATTTTTAACAGTGATTTAGAAAGATTTAAAAGCCCAAATATAAATTGCTTTTATACGTTATTTTTAAGCGCTTAATGCAGCATGCCAATTTATTTAAAACAATACTGTAATAATTTAGTAAACGGATTATTCTCAATGAGTTATACTGAATGGTGAAATCTAAACTACATATTTTGAATATAATAGACTTTTGCTGATGGTCATTACAATTTACACAATGTTTGTTTCTGCAGATTTGCTGTGTTATCGTCCCAAAGTCTGTCAATCACAGAGGCAGCTATTACTGGTGGTGACAAGTCTGAACATACACAATCCACATGTCTGCAATACACACTCTCATTGTTGCTGCAATGTTTTTACATTATTCACATGATTGCATGCGTCATTAACTTAGGGGAAAAGTTCAGCAATAGCTTCAATTTGTCATTATATTTTCCCCTTGTATTTTTTTATCAGTTGTTTATTTTATTTTGACAACACTTCTACACCCAGTGCACTTGTCCAATACAGCCACAACTCTCGAATCCTCTCGACACATGGATCTCTGATCAATGATGTGGTGCCCAACCTGTGCTGAAAGGAGTGTTTGCTCCACTTGTTTTGGAATGGAACTGAAGGAGGGAAAATTTTATCTTTAAGAGTAAAATTTTAAATGCTTTCCGGTGTTAAATGCTGTTGTCCTCAGGAATATATTTGAAAAGATTTAGAAAAATGAATGAATGAATGAATTACATTGAAAGTATAATCTGGCCCAATTTTTTATTTTTCATTTGGGGCAATACCTTGTTTAAATAACTTCAAAACAGAGGAATGCTTATGTAAACATTTTATTGTATTAAACATGAAGAATTTATTGTGTAATGAGTTGTGTGTCATTTTTCTTGCACATCTGTAATCACGGACCATATCGAAAGGCTGCTGGGGTTTTTTAAGACAACAAAGATGTATCATAGTAATAAACGCTGAATATCACTCAAAAAATATTAAAAACCCTAAAAATGTATCATTTTGAACATTTTTGAAATATATCTCCAAGTTATACTCACTGTTAGGCTTAATTTTCCAATCAATCCATACTTACATTGGTAGATAAATATTTTCAGCTTTCTTGTAACACTTAAAAGCACAAGGTTGAAGATATTCTATATTTTTGTTATTGTCAACAAATATCATGAAAAGACAAAAACAACAATAATCAACTGATCCAACTGTATGTCAAGTGTGTCTGTGGAGTCAACGCCTGATGATGATTTTTTCCACTGTGATAGAGCAGTCCAAATACTATTAAAACACAAGTGAACCATACTGCTGCACTGACAGATTGCTTCATTATGATAAATATGGGCATTTCTGCTTATTTTGAGCCAATTGCACGTATGTAATCACACTGTTATAAAACTAGAGCACAGCTGAAACAGCAAATGCACTATTAACTACTGTCTAAATAACATCTGGTAAAAACTACACTGTCCCGCTGTTACCGGACATTTCTTAGCCCTTAAAAAATTAAAGAAATTAATTTTGGACCTATTTTTAAAGAACCAACAGGCGCTGGGGCTGAGAGCCACATACAGGGAATAGAAGGTCAATAGTACAGGAATTTGGTTTAATGCATTGTAGGTTTTGGTATTTTCAATGGATTCGTTGACAATAAGGGCGGGTTTACACTTCCTCAATTGAACCAATGCAATGATGATACATTGTTTTAAACTTTGCAAACACTTCAGAAATTGTTACACTGACCCACAAATCACACTAAGGGGGGGAAACGCTCCAGAGTGCTTTGGAGAGATCAGACTTAGTCAGATTGGTGTGAACACACCTTAATAAAAATAGGCCACACTGAAGGTTATTTATTTTCATCTCTTAATTAAAGACTCCTGAGTTTCTCTGCTAACTCAGCTTCTGTCATTTGCAATTTTTCAACTGTGTATTCTAATTCATCATAGCATTAAAAAGAAAGAAACACTTTGCTACAGTATAAAGCCTGTCATGTTAGCTTTGATGACCTGTGAATCTAAAATAGACATACACTTCAAAAATTCCTCTGCAAATTTAGCCTGACATGCACAGCATCCAGAGCTGATGTCTGTCTCAAGTTAAGAATGTCAGATCAGGCAGCTGATGCGCATGCCCCACAGCACAACACATTCCTGCCCCTTCCTTCCTGCCCCTAAGGCATTCCTGCCCCACCTCAGAGAACAGGGGCTGATCTGGACACATCACAGATCTTAAGGGACTTCCAGTTTGTGCCTTCGTTGTCATGACCAGGACATAATGCTTGATGTAGGGTGTCAGTGAAGGTCCCAGCGCAGAAGCAGTGGAGCGGGGTCATGGTATCAGCTCCTAGAAAGCACACCAACCCCCCGGGGAAGCTGCAGTACACCCCGATGCGAGTGAACTGCTTTCCTGCCTGCAGAGACAGCTCATGCTGGACACCACCATGCCAGGCGGTGTAGTCTCCATTAAAGTATTCCACGCACCAAGACTCTTTGCCTCGGCCCAGCCAGGAGTCCTCCTCGCGGCCTTTGCGCGGGATGCTCGGGTAGGTGAGCCCCAGCTCCCAGTAGGTCTTCCCACACACCTCCACCTCCCAGTACTGCCGGCCCTCACTGAAGCCTTGTTGGCTGACTACGTTTAGGGTGGTGTCAAAGCGGGAGGGAGTCTCTGGGACGTCCTGCCAGGTGTCTGTGTAGGTGGCTGAGTCACCTTTAGGAGAGATGATCAACTTGGGGTGGGCGGTGCCAGCGTCAAGGACAACATCTGCAGCATCTGTGTGTGAGACATCAGAAACATTCACTGTCTTGTGTGAAAGTTTCTGCAGATAAGTTGTTATGTTCAGCTCATAAATTCA
>JAJHUR010084193.1:7770-24828 GCA_027495735.1 Lutjanus campechanus
CATGAGAAGCTGTACCTTTTCCAAGTAATGTTAAATTACTTTATCTTAATGTTTTTCACTGCATTATTTAAGTATCTGCCATTTTCTGTCAGAAGCTATGTATTTGTTTACATGAATTTGCAGATTTATATGTGACAGTCTATTTGCAGACAGAAACAAAATTCTAAAAAGTTCTAAATTGTAACACATGAATTTGGAAAAGTTTGATAACAGTCAGTTGTCGACATCAAAGGGATAGTTTTGATTATTTGATGTATGGTTGTATGAGGTACTTATTGATAGTCAGTGTATTACCTACAGTAGTAGCCAGTCAGCCTGCCCCAAGTTTGGAGAAGCAGAGGGGCACCAGGAAGGAAGCTAACCGATGTACTGCTGTGGACAGGGTCAGCCACAAAAGGTAGTTCAGCCACTTTTTAGAGTATTTTCACTGCTTTACTTTTCTCTCAGGCAGCCTGTTCTGATGGGAAACCATCTTTACATCAGCCAGATATTGCTGTCGGCAAACCAACCAAAGTCCATGGATGAAATCAGTATTTTTACCTTGCGGTACATGGTCTACTGCTGCCTTGATCTGTTAGTTTGTGCTATTGTTCGACTTCTGTGTTATAAAACGTTTGTTTGGATTCACCAAAGTCGCTCAGCGACACTATCAAACTAAAAGATCGAGGCATCGGTAGACCAGAAACTCTCATGTTCTGCAAGGTAAAACTAGAGATTTCACCCATGGAGTTTGGTTGGTTTGGAGACAGTGACATTAGGATTATTTAACAGTGGTTTACCATGGCAAAAGGCTGTATGATTGCAAGGTAAAGCGGTGAATACATTCTCAATATAGTGTACACTTGAACTGTTATTAGTTTTCTTTTATATGGACCTTTTTAAGTGGCTAAAATTCCCTTTGTTGCTAACCCCTGGCTGGTACCACTATCTGTGCTCTTTGTTTTGTATCATTACAACATTCTAACAATTTTAAACCATTATTTTAAGAATATTTTGTAACGTACAGGTTATTTGAATCATATAAACAATGTTAAGATGAACAGAAACTTGCACAACATGTAGGAGACCAGCTATCTGTGAACCTGTCTGGTCAGTATAGATCCCTCTGTTCCTCATTGACTCTCTTACCCAAAATCATTAATGTTAAACAGTTAAATGGTAACAAGTGCAGCCTTGATCCTGATATCCCTGAGATCTATAAACACGCCTCCTACCAGCCTTTTAGGCCAATTATTCTGAACATATAACAACTCCGCAGTCTGGTTTTAGAACTGTAACGGTCCTTAATTAACGTTTAATCGACCCTCCTGTCGATTCTAATCAAAACTTTTTTTCCAACCTCATTTAAAGGAAAAAATCCACTCTGAAACACCCCAACTGTTCAATATAGAGTAAAGCGAATGCAGGATCTAGGTATGTCTGGTGAATGTCAGTGGAGTTTAATATTGCAGAACAAAATGTCTAAAACATCTACTACAGATGTCACGTTTTAGTGCCAGTCCCACAGAATCAGAGTGAGGATTTTTTCTGGTTCTGACACTTTGCATATATGTTTTAACAACCACACAGGAAGAAATACATTGTAAAAGACCAACATCAGTGGAAAATGGACCAGAATGTAATGCGGTAACAGAAAATAAGTGTGAACATTAAGGGGGCGGTTCAGAAAATGCTTGTTGGCACGCCTCCAGTTCAGGGAGGCAGCAGGAGTCCCGGTGCAGGAAGCTAAGCAATGTAGTGATGTGGACAGGGTCAACAGCTAAACGTATTTTAGCCACCTAAAAAAATAAAACAATATAAGTTTAAATGTACACTCTATATAAAATATTTTTAGCTCTTTACCTTGCCATCAGACAGCCTTAACGCCCTCTCCAAACAAACCAGACTCCATTGACAAAAACAGTTATTTTACCTCACAGAACAAGGGAGTTGCTGGTCCACTGCTATCTTGATTGGTTATGTTTGTGTTATTGTGTGACTTTGGTGTTTCAAAAGGTTAGTTCAACTTTGGTGTTTTTCAGGCTTAGCTTGGATTCACCAAAGTTACCCAATAACACAAACAAGCTAACCAATCAAGGCAGTGGTTCTGTTCTGCAAACTAAAACGACTGATTTCATCAGTGGAGTTTGGTTGGTTTGGACAGAGCGATATTTGGCTTATATAATGGCGGTTTTACATAGTAAAAGACTGTTGGACGGCAAGGTAAAACAATGAAAAACTATAACTGAACTAACATGGATTTTTTTTTTATGGGCTTTTCAGGTGGCTAAAATAAGTTTGCTTACATTGCTTAGCTTCCTGCACTGGGATTCCTGCTGCTTCCCTAAACTTGGGGCTTGCAGACCACCATGTACTGTAGGTAATAGACAGAGTAAAGTTTAGAGACAGGAGTTAAACTTTTTGTCGACTAAGAACTCTGGCTCTCTGATTGCCCTAGGAGATGCTGGAAATCATTAGTTGATGTATATAGTAGGTTGCTGATGCAGTTTTCAGGAAAGTGTACATTTAAACTGTACATTTCAACACTCAAAGGAATAATTCAACACTTTGATTCTCCTTTTTATGATACCAGTTTCATATCTGCCTGTTTGATATGAAACTACACCAAGGAGAATCTTCCTAATTAGCACATCTGTTTTTTAATCTGTACAACTGCAGTGCAAAATTTGTCGGTTTATGGGGACAGGACCAGGAAAACCTGTTGTTTACACATTTTTGTTTCCTGATGAATAAAACATGAAAGATATAATGTGTTGATGAGTGAGTTTTAGAGGTGCTAATTGACAGTTTTTTACCTGGGACAGAGCTGTTTCTCCTGTTTCCGGTCTTTTTGCTAATAAAGCATAATCTTGGCAGCAGTTTCATACTGAACAGCAGATACAGTATAACAGTCTAACTGTTGGCATGAAAGGCAATAATCATATTTCCCTTCACTCATGTAATTCCTTCAATGCATACTGTAGATGTCGACAATCAAATTGCAGTTGACAAGAGTGAAATTATTTGTTGTGTGCACACATTTTTGTTTTGAATAATGCTGATTTTCATGTGGGTGGCATACCTGCAGAGTGCTGTGCTGTGAGCAGAGCCTATAATGCAGCAAAGAGTCGCATCAGTGTTGGCGCTGTAAAGACATTGCTCACTTTGATGTGTCAGCTGTGTCAGGGGTCTGAGGTTCATCCAAACTGTTAGCATTTCTCTTTCACAAAATGTAAAAATGACCCGCAGTCAAAAAAGAACTGAGAAAGTGTCCAAATACAGAAAAAGAGAAACTTATATCAAACAGAGTCAGCAGACTGTCGCTACCAAGCAAATCCTGCTCCACAAAAAAAAAGGCAACAAGTTAAACTGGCTTTACTAAACTACTGAAAGCTGACTCTAACCTTTTTGTAAATGGTGATTTCTCTGGCAAATTGGGACTTGTGCTAAAGCTCGCCTTACTGTGACAGTCAAAATTCAGTGTTAGCTTTTCTAATCTGGAAGTGGTTTCATTGATCGTCTGCTGGTCACATGTTGCCGTGTGATCCAGCTGTGGCATCAGTTTCCATGTCTAACCACCTGGTCATATTGGTTTGTGGTTGCTGGCATTTGAATTCACAGGGCTGACATCAGACCAGGGTGAATATCAGGAAAGTCAAGGGCTTTAGTCAACTAAAGAAAACCTTGGTTGACTGAAATTCTAACTGCTCTTCAACCAACTGGTCGATGGGGAAAAGAAATCTGCCTGTTATCTCGCAGCCAAAGTGCACTGAGGGCACTCTACGTTGTAGTCCAAATAGGTGCTTATCAAAATGAAACATTGTCAAGCAAATGATACCTTTAACATGAAAAACGTGAAAAACAGTTACTGGCATCCGACTTACAACTTTCGTTATTTAGTTGTCTTCAGTGAGGCTTAACATTAACACAGTTTCTCTGGACTGTCCCTCAATATTACGTTAGCCCAGCCTGTGGTAGTAGCCACATTAGCAACATGCTAATGTAAGGGGACCAGATTTCTGAAATGAAAATCATGGGCATTTTCAGTTTGCTGTTAAAATGTGATTAAATCACGCAGTGCTATGATCTATTAAATAAATAGAGGGGACAACTGTAGTTCAGTATATTTTGACCATGGTAACTGTTGCACTGTAATAAACTATAATGCAGGCCAAATGATAAAATTGTGCCAAGTACTTTTTAAACATGATGGCATCTGAATGTAGATAGATCTGAATGTCGCAGCAGAAATTGAGGCTCAACAGACCAGGCAACATTTTTTCGGTCTTCTGTCGTTCAATTTCGGTGAGCCTGTGTGAATTCTAGCCGCATTTTCCTGTTCTTAGCTGACAGGAGTGACACCCGATGTGGTCTCCTGCTGCTGTGGCCCATCTGCTTCAAGGTTTGACATGTTGTTTGTTGTGTGTTGTGCATTCAGAGATGGTCTTCTGCATACCTTGGTTATAACAAGTGGTTATTTGAGTTTCTCTTGCCTTTCTATCGTCTTGAACCAGTCTGGCCATTCTCCTCTGACCACTGGCATCAACAAGGCATTTCCGCCCAGAGAACTGCCGCTCACTGGATATTTTCTCTTTTTTTGGCCCATTCTCTGTAAACCCTAGAGATGGTTGTGCGTGAAAATCCCTGTAGATCAGCAGTTTCTGAAATACTCAGACCCCAGCCCGTCTGGCACCAACAACCATGCCACATTCAAAATCACATGAATCACATTTCTTCCCCGTTCTGATGCTCACAGTTCATCTGGACCATGTCTTCATGCCTAAATGCATTGAGTTGCCATGTGATTGGCTGATTAGATATTTACCTTAACAAGCAGTCGAACAGGTGTACCTAATAAAGTGGGCGGCGAGTGTACTTTGGTTAACAGATTCCCAGTGCATGCCTCATTTTTGTATCCTATCTCAAAAACATCAGCTGTAATCATATCTTTACCTTTCTTCTTCTGTCTCCTTCACTCTACTTTATGTCCTGAAAACTGGGACATTTGTGGGGACAGCCTGTTCATAAATGTTCATAAACATAAAATACTCAAACATAAAATATATCAGGTCTGCATATGTCCCCCCCTCTGACAATAAAGTATTAGAAACGTTCCTTTCCTTATTAAAGTAACATGAGCGACTGTTTGACTAATGAGAATTTGGTTGGACAAGAGCACATCAGTCAATCATCCAAGCAACCAATAGAGCAAAGTCAGTCCAAAGTTTAGACACCATTACTTTCACTCTTCTGAGCTGACAATGCAAACTGGTGGTTGTACAGTTATACTGTAGATGTAAGCCAAAACTTAAAGACTCAAACTTGTGAGCATCTCAGATTTTCCACTACGCCTCACAGAGCAGAGTGGTAATACAGAGGTCATCGCAGAGGTCTCCTATCCAGCATATTTTCTGGATCAGCTCACAAGTGGCTGCAGCTGCCTCTTCTGTTGTAGAACAGCACTTGTTGTAGGGAAAAATATATATTGTGAAAGCTGAAATAGGTGTGTTATGAACAGCAAAATTGTCGACTCTGAAATCACTCAATTTCTGCAATTGCTCACAGTTGAAAGGAAAAACTGAATGTTTCTCAAACAAGGGGCCGATGGCACAGCCTGCGCTTTATTAACGGCAGAAAACAGACAGTAATCAGCTGCTGTCTTACCACTCTGCCCTCTAAAACTGTGGCCACAACTTCAGGAGGGAGACAACATAATGTGAATACTCTAAATTTCAATTAACCAACACTGCTACAGAGGTGAGTTACTGGATGTCAGGGTGAATGCCAATGAACCTGGGCTAATTCTATTTGTCACATAGATGTGGTTTTTCAAGTTAACTTTATTACACTAACAGAGCTACAAAGAGGCCAAATAATCTGAGCCCAAACTGCAGGAGCACCGGTCGAACAAACTGAAGAATTAGTTTATGTGTCAAAGGCAGTCGTGTGGAAAAAGACAAACTACATCCTACCTCATAATGTATGAGTGACTAGACTCACTTATGAGCAGAGTTTACAATGGAGAATGGTTATACTTCATGTTAAAGGATACTGGTGTTATTCTATATTTCTCTTATTAACTAATCCCACGAAAAACCCCAAACCATGTGTTCATCGTAATACTTGCGCACTTCCTAAACCCCTCTATGGCTTAGGAGTTAAAGCGGGTTGTCTGCTGATCACAGGGGTTAGCGGTTCCATCCTCACTTCCTCTTGTCCAGACAAGTTAATTCAATTCAAAATTGATTTGTATAGCACCAGATCATACAAAAGCAGCTCAGAGTGCTTTCAGAGTTGCAGAATAATCACCTGTTTTACCCACTCACTGCTACTTCATCCCTGTTTAACGTAAAGAAATCCATTATTTTAAAGCTTTTCTTACACCTTAGATTCTTTTTTTAATGGCCTCTTTGTAGTGTAGCTGCAATTAATCCTAACAGACAATATCAATCTATTAAAAGTTGATCTAAAACATAAACAGTAACCATCTAATTTCGTTGTCAGTCGGTTAATTTGCACCAATCACACAGGAAAGTACATCACAGACACCAATTTCTTTTCTCACAGGTTCAGGAAATACACTCCAAACTGTGCCGGATTTTGAGAAAGATGCTCTTCTCACTTTTTTTTTTTTTTTTCCAGTGAGTTAACAGTATCTCTCCACTTGCACATAAAACCCAGAAGAGGATGCAACAGGTTCTCACCACTACTCCAGCAGCTGTCAAGAAGCAATCTGGGAACGATCCAAAAGGAAATCTCAACATGAAATATAAATAGATGAAGCAGGTTGAGGTAAAGAGTTGACATAAAAACTCTAAATCACTTGACAGCAGAAAAGGATCCAATAGAGAACTTAGTTGATGCCTTTTTTTTGACCAAAAGAAAACCAGAAATGATATGGACGGCTAAAAAATTCCTTGTAGCGAAACATCAGTCTCGACTACAGAAGTGTTTAGTGTTGTAATAATGATGGTCTCAAATTGCAGTTGGGAAAAAATTATTCCCTGAAGTTTTTAAGCTAAATTGAGGCAGGCCACAGCGATTACTGCTGATTACAATGATTACTGTCCCAGAATACATTGAATAGAAGAGCTCCTAATTATCTTTAATGGTGTATGTTTTCATCGCTGTCACCACCAGGGAGTGTGTAGTTACAACTCTGCTCTGATAGCTTGCCAGATTTCATACATTATAGGACTATTTTACCCGTGGTTTTAATCTAATGATTCAACACCAATTGGGTTGTAAATTCTACATGTAAACACTTAATCAGGAGGTTAGTGAAAAAAAGGCGGTTGCTACCTTCACTGCCAGCTGGATGTCTAAGACTTGTGAAAATCGATAGATGTCTCACCTTTGCCGCAATGATCCATTCATTACATAGCTGTGGTGAACTATGACTTGGATATAAGACAGGATCCCACAGAGTCTTGATGCTAGTGGCGGTGCAGGAAAGTCAGCAGGTGGTTGATGGAAACTTACAGTTGAACTTCCCGTCATTGTGATGATGGAGAGGTGGTGGGTTGCATATTTGAAAGTCTGAAAGACGGAATGAGAGGACTGCAATGATGTCTCAAGAACAGCATCTGATTGGTTTTAGGAACTTGGGCAGAAAGATCATTGGTTGTCTGGTGATTCTGGAATCGTCAGTGTCGGGATTTTGAAAGTGCGGGGACGAGGACGTGACCGTGAAAATTAGAAATAGCAGAAAAAAGGCCGAACTCGAGGGAAAATATCTTCATTATTGAACTCACCCGAGCTTCATTTAACAGATAATATTCATTTTTTTAACTTTAACCAGGGCGTGACTTGCTGGCATGGATGGGAGGGGTTTCCCCCTCTCTGGTTTTGATATCCCCTCTGTGGTCATTTATTTTTTATCCCTGGTGGGGATATGGGTTATCCCTGTCCAGTCAGTCTGAATAAATGAACCACATTTCTAATCTCTAAAATAAGTTCCACCCTGTCCCTCACTGATCTGCCCAAAATTATCCATGCTTTTACTTTTTTTTCCCCAATTAGACTACTGCAATGCACTTTATGCTGGCATCAACCAGAGCTCCCTCCATCGTCTCCACCTAGTACAAAATGCTACCACTCGAATTTTAACAGGCACAAAAAAATACGGACATATTACTCCGGTGTTAGCCAACCTACACTTTCTCCTAATTATTTATAGGGCTTGACTGTTAATCTATCTGTCTTTAATCTAATCTTTGATTAAACACACACATTGGTGCAGCAGCTATGTGCCCTGCTTGCAGCTATCAGAAACTAATACTTCCTGGAATTTTTTACAAGCAGCAAAGCCACTGACAGCGTTATTCTCACAGTCTCTTATCACACCAAATTAGCTAGCCGACATCGCTGTCAGATCAAACAGTGATGTTCCATTGTTTGGCAGGATGTGGGGTGTGTAGGCTTTCACAATAAAATCCTGCCAGCTGATAACTGTAGGCTTGATGTTACTGTATGATGGGATTTAAATGTAAAAAATCTGATTTCTCCAGGAAAAAAAAAATATTGTATGGGTTAAATTATTGGTCTCACTCACTGCCTGCCCATAGTTAGTTAATCAATTTTGCCTATACCAGTGAATTTTTAGCAACATGTTTTTTTTTCCTGTTACACAACCTTTTTGTGGGCATCTGACCTGCCGGAGGAGGTCCTACGCCAAACAACATTGTTCTGCTACAGCTCTGTAACTCTAGAGGAAGTTGGTTTATTTAGAAAAATACCTTAACGATAGCATATTTTCCATATCCACAGTCTTCCATAACATGAACCATACTGTAGTGTACAAAGAAAAACATCATCTATATGTTCCTCATAGACATGGAAGTAAAGGAAAATGACTTGCTGTGTGAAACATAGTAATCAGCACCACATGAGAGTGGACAGCTCCACTTCAGGCTCACTACTGACTCTGTAGTTACATACAAGGTAGTTGATAGTCTGACCTGTCATGAAGCTGTAGCTCTGTGGTTATGTTGCATGAAGCAAGTAATTTCCATGCTGGACAGTTGTTTTCTGATTTAGCAGCTGTACTACACACAGAGAAGTAGTTAATTCCCTGTTGCACACTTTGTTTCCTGAGTACAGAACAGCTTTGTTTTTCAGTCTTTTTTTTTTTTTACCTTACGGTATGCATTGTTGAAACTGTTTTAATACCACTGTGACGCCAGAGCTGGCAAGAGCGATTGTCGTTGTGGGCCTGTATCTGTGCTGGATGCGATCCCAACTCCTCTTGTGGAGCAGATTAGTAAACAACTCCGTGCTTCTGTTTCTGCGGGCATTTAAAAGAGCGCGACTTGCTCTCGCCGGTTTGTTGCTCGCGTTGCATCAGAGGAAATTTGCATAAAGTTGAGATTTTCTCAACTTTCCCCTGTAGTGCCGCTGGGCACCTTTTAAATCTCTGTAGCTCAGCGGGTGGTACAGGGTTGCAATGCCAGGGCCCGTCACAATGAACAGGAGCCTATCACTGCCCTGCAGTTTAATTAATGTGCTGGTTTTGCTGGAAAATCAAACCTGGAATCCAACTAATGAACATACT
Source organism: Lutjanus campechanus (assembly GCA_027495735.1). Lineage (NCBI taxonomy): Eukaryota > Metazoa > Chordata > Actinopteri > Lutjaniformes > Lutjanidae > Lutjanus > Lutjanus campechanus. The sequence goes on from JAJHUR010084193.1 coordinate 17,303, forward strand.
GACTGTTGCAGAGGCTGCAGCTTTGTGCCTTGTAGCTCTTAATGATTTTATTGCATTTTCTATGGTCTTATGAGTCAAAGTTCCGCTTCGCTACCAGTTTTCTCTTAAAAGATTTGATAGTGTTTTAACCTCCATCAGATATTCTGCTGACAGATTTCTTGTCAACCCACTGCTACTCTATATAAATCAATATGAACACTCAGTGGCCCATTTTGGTACCAACAGGGATTTAATCCATCGACTCTGCAGTGGCGTTGCAGTTCACGATTGATTTGATGGCTAGTTATATCGGTCCCTCCACAGATAGACTTTCTTGACAGTTAATCAAAAGACAAATGCCTTGAACCAAAATGTTGGCCTTTATGTTGCAGTATTTCAGATTTACCCCCGGGGTAAACAAGAAGGGTAGAAGGTTAACAAGACGGGCTGATAAATCCACATCTCACTACAGGTTTCCTTTCTTCTGAGCGTATCAGCGCTGTGCATGTTACTCCTGTTTTAGAAAGTCAAAATATGCCAATCTTTGATGTGCTCCAGTGAAATGTTATCATGTTTGTGTCAGGCGATTGGGCAGGCAGAAGGTTTGGCTCCACTCGAACGGATCTGTCTGTTCTCTCACGGCGGAGACGAGACTAAGCTGCACGTAACGAAATGAAAAAAGGAAAATGTCAAATTAGAGAGCCGAATTTAGCATCCAGTTGCAGATGCCACGGTGAAATTAGACAGTAGGTGGTTTCAGAAGTGAGAAATAGGTGATGACACATTTTAGAAATCTTGATAAACACAAATACAGCAACATCACAATGTGACCTAAACAATTATTCTGTCTTCACTGCGGGCTGCACCATTCCTGCAGGTTTCAGTGAGGTCTCATTCTTTCCTGCATCCATGTTGTTGCTATTTATACTTCCACCCTCTGACTGCAGAGCAGGGCTGGGTTGCATATGTCACAGATATTACAGAGAAAGCCCCATGCTGGCAGGCCCAAGAGGCTGTGGGCAGTTCACAGGCTGCGAGGAGCAAAGCCAGGCTACGACTCTAAAGTCTATGGCGCACAATCCCAGCTGCTGAATCCAATGGAGGCTATCAAACCTTTCATCTTTTATGTATAAGCTTCCTGGCTGTCCTACTGCTGGAGGAGGCGAGACACTGGTCCCACCTCACAGGAACCTCTGCGGAATTATTCCATCTGAATTATTCATCATACATGAGGGCGATATCTTTTAAAGGGACAGACGCGTCTCTATTGCCCCCCTGCTGTCAAATTAAAGGCAGCGCTAGGGCACAATGGCAGGACACGAGTGTTTTCAGTTGGATGTAAGAAACATGATCTCATCTGGCACACCCACACCTAAAATCCATACCTCTGGTCCAGACCGTCATGGTCTCCCGGGACCAGGATCAATTGTGAGGATTTACTGTAAAGTATCTATTTCTGGCATTGAAGCCCTACAGTGAAGCTACCCATATTAGGAATTCTCCCCCTCCATAACCATCTGTTGAGGTATTTCAAGGCTCTTTGTGGGGACTTTTTTTGTAGAAAAGTTAGGCAATCCTGGTGAAGATTGGTGCGGTGTGTTGCATTCAGCCTACTCATCTCAGTCGTTTTGAATAAAACCACAAGTGTTCAAAATCCTCTAGATTTCCCTCTAACATCACCAGCAGGTTGACCATTTGTGTTTCAGGCTGAAATCTCTTAACAACTGACCCTGCGCTAAGCACCGTCCTCTTTTGTTACTGTCGCTAAGCTTGCCAAACTTTCCATTCTCGCACTGGATTAATGCAGTGGACATTGAGACGGGTCACCCAGCCAGACCATCCGGGCTACGATCGTGGAAGAAAGCCAGGATAAGAGCTAAGCTAACCCAGCTTAAACCTGAGACAGCAAGCAAGAGTGAGATGCATTGTCGTTGACCCACTTTGATTCTGCACTAGCCCACGTCCTCCTCCTAAAACCCCCACATAGATGCAGTGCTATCTAACAAGTTTGTCTGCGAGTAAAGTGACTACAGCTAGTAAGCTAGAATGAGTTAGCCAGACATGCTAACATGTGCTCTTGTGTTTCACGTTTTTGAGAGACGCCATTGTCCACACTCATGAAACGCAGAGTATTGCTCATCTCAGAGCCTCCTGCTCATCGCTTCAACATGTATAGAAATGGAAAGCTTGACAGCCCTCGTTACGGTTGCTAAGCTATGATTGGACAGCAGCTGTTTGGAGGCAGGGCTTAGCGAAAGGTCAATAGAAGGATAGTTAAACATGCAACTGGGTGGAGACATTCATGGTCTTTGTGAGCACATTTCCTCTAGTCCAACACAGTGGTTTATGACCAAATACCTGCAGACGTTTTCTGTGTGTTCTGTATTTAGTGCCACTCGAGCTGTAATCTCTAGGCCTAGGTAAGATTTACAGCGATCAGATGGCAGAATATGGAAGAAATGGAATCTAATATTCATAAGTATATCTTCATTAGCGTGTAATCACATGAAAATAAGAACTATGTTTTTGTTACCTTAGAATGAGCCTGTTATATCTACTGAGAGCACGTGTTTTGTGAGTTTTGTGGCTAGTCTAGTTACTGCTACACGACTGTGTATTAAATAGTGGACGAAGCTTCCAGGTCTGACAACAGAAGCCAGTGCGGAAGTACCTTTAACCTGCATTCTTTCTAACGGCCAGCAGGGGGCAACTCCTCTGACTGCAAAAAGTTGAGTATATGTACTGTCATTGTGGTATCACTTGATTTATGACCCCTGTAAACAATTTTTAATTAATTTTATGGTCCCAATCACTTCTTTCAAGTTTTCTTCAATACAGCATGATCATGTTGTGAATTTTGGTCCCATTTGGAGTAAAAACAGATGAGAAAACAGGGTATGCTTTTGAGCATGGCTACTGTGTGATTGATCATTCTCAGTGAGTCGTACAGTCCAACACACAGGGCTCACAAAACACAGATTAAACTGTCAAACTAGGCAGTGCTGATTAAATATAGATCAAGATTATTTTATTATATTCCCATTTCTCGCCAAAAATGCTTCTAGAAACATGATTTAGTGTACTGTTTAGCTGTAATACAAGAGAGAGCGTGACTGTGCAAGCTCACCACAAGATGCCACAAAATCCCACACACTGGTCCTTTAACTTGACTCTTGGTCTTGTTTTAACTTTACTCTTCTGTGTCTGAACTGTTTATTTGTTATTCTAAACATTTCCTGTATGAAAGATACTATATTAATAACATGCATTATTAGTTGTTTTTTGTCTTTTGATTCAACACATACCTTTCGAGACATTCAAGACCAGTTATTGGGCATGATTTTGCAGATTGCTTCCTGTCTAAAGTTAGTTCAAATCACTTACATGTTGTGGAAATTGCAAGTCTGACTCATCCAGCTTATCCTGGTGTGCAGCACACACACACACGCACACACACACACAAGCACACACACATATATATATATACACACACACACAGTAAACAGTTACAGCTTTAATAATAACACCACATATTGCAGCTCCCTACAGACCTCACTGCACAGAAGGAGGCTGGATTGCTGCCTCCTTTAACGATTTCTCTATTCTATTTTTACGAGTTAGACAACAGCGAACTGTGCTGTTTTGTTTATATTTTGCAGCGCCCTCAGATTTTTCCTCCTATCAACAATGCAAGTTAAAAATTGACCGTCTGGAAAATAGTTGCAACGGAGCATTATCATAAACGCCAAAGCTCCCTCTAAAGTCTGTCTCATTATCACACAGAGAGAAATGTCATCTACAATACGACGTGCTCGTCTTTAAATCCTCGGCTGCGTGACTCGAAACTGGCACAGTAACCTCAGCGCGGAGCAATTAAACTCTGTCTATTTATCGCAAACCCTTCGCGGAAGGTGCAAGAATGAGCCTTCAGCACCTTCCTGTCTCCATCAGAAGCCTGATATAATTAGCCCTTTTTTGTCCTGCCTGGAGCCATTGTCTTTGTTTTGATGGTATCGCAGCCACACTGCAATTGCATTCACTTTCACTCCGCTGGCTTTATAACCTATCATAGATTGGAATTGGAATTTCCACTGTTGCGACTAATTACAGCCAATAACATCTTGGTACCATTTGGACATGATGGAGATGCATTCAACACCAGCAGCCAAAACTTCATTAGCAACAAAAAGAAACATCAAAGAAGGAATTTTGGACATTTTTAATTAGCCTTCTGAGTTTACTGTTGCTCTGTTGTCACTTATTACTTTACCCACAGATCCCACTGTGAAGCAACTTTCCAATATAAATGACCACCTGACCCTAAATAAAACAAATATTGATATTAAAGGAGCAATATGTAAGACTTTAGTGTTCAAAAATGAGCACTGCAGTCCCCTATTTGATATATGGTCTATTAGCGCTGGAACAATACATTTATCTCCCAAATTAAACTTGGCTTCAGATTCTATATGTATTGCGTAATTAACACATTGATATTACAATTTATTATGATTATTGTTTGCTTTGTAAGACTAGACCATGGGAAAAAAGTTGAATCATATACTTTTAGAAACTGGATATCATGATTCATAGTTCCAAAAATAATGTACAGAATTTTATTTTAGCAGCATCATCGCTATACTGCATGTTGTTCCTGATCAGCAAGCTAGTGCTATAAGAATAAAAAATAAGATGATAAAGTTTTAGCCCAAAATGAATAGAGCCCATGACAACTGCACACAGCACAAATAACAGATTCAGTTAGCCTTTAAAGTCAGAAGCTGTTACTTTGTTACCACAGAGAAGAGGAAATATAGAGCTGAAAGTATGAGCACACATGTCGTTTTATGTTTGTTAACGGCGCAGCAATCACAATGCTAATTAATGTTAGCGTGTTAATGGGAATTCCCATTATGTGTTAGTATCAAGCTAACAGTTGTCTGTCAGTGAAAGCTATGCCGAAAACAAAAGCCCATTGCTCTGAAAATACACACGCTAGAGTTGGAAGTCATGTTTTCTTCTTCTTGGTGTTTTATGCTGGTTGACAAACATCAGCAGGACCTGTTGGTGCAACACCGCCACCAACAGGTCTGGAGCGTTATGTGCACTGTCCTATTTACTCAGAAAAAACAAGTAAGTGTTTTAAAAAGAAACAAGTATGAGGACAAAAAGTACAGACAACTCAGTTTAAGCAAGTGAAGTTAAAACACTAGTCTAAATTACATAAAATGTACTGTTTAATTTAAGTAAGGACAACATTTGCATTTACAATGTGGCTGTCGTGTTGTCAGAGAGGCCAGTATTTCAGTTTAACATGTTTCCTTAATCTCTGATGACATATCATGGTCATGTCATGATTTAGTACGATAAATATTAGAGCTGCAACAATTAGTCATTTAATATCCTACCATAATATTAACCACTAACAGAACTCCAACCAACAGCAAGCAGCTTTTTTTGCCACTGTCAGTCCCACGCAGTACCCATCACCCCACGTATCTTCAAAAACATAACCACAAATGAGCTTTCTTAATAAAACATCCCATTTAAAAACCAAAAACACAGTCTGACTGAATTTTAGTGAGGGCACAGAGTGGAGAGCATGTTGGGATTTAGCAGCACTGGGCTCATCTCCCACGACATAGTCACGGTACTTCATGGATTAACTGTCAACACCAACAAGCTGGTTACCAAGACAACACTGACACCATCATGGGCTGCATGTTGCTGGTAATTTACCGCGCCACAAGACGCAGCCGTGACAGCTTCAAGGCAAAAGGTGTCACTGACAACCTTTAAACTCGAGCCTGTAACACGCCGGAGCAAATGCAGAGCATATCGCCGTTGCCATGTGAACACCTTGCCAGACCAATCTGGCAGATTTTCATGTTTAAAGTGCAAATGAAACTTCACATGCCTTTTGGGGCTGGAAAAAAAAAGTTTCACCACTGCCGGTCTGGTCTTACATAAAACAGTTTCAAACAGGGCGAGGGGGGTGCTCACACTTCTCCCTTTTTCCATTACAGTGAGGTTGACAGCTATGGATTTGTGAGACGTTAGCTAACATTTACTGGTTGTCACACTGATGCAGCATCCTTTTATGCTCCTTGGTGTCCATGATAGTCACAGTGTCATCCTCAGCTTAAAGGGGTGTGTGTGTGTGTGTGTGTGTGTGTGTGTGTGTGTGTGTGTGTGCATGGGTTTTGTGGTGGGTGCTATTTAAAGTGGGTGTATTGGAATGAAAATATTGTCATTTGTACCTCACGATTTTCATTTTTTACTGAAAAGAATGATTAAAATCATGATGATGTGACATTTGTTGGAGTCTGTACCAAGCTAACACGTTTTTGACATCTTGAAAATGGTGTAGAATTGGATAGGGAAAGTAAGGACAGGTCCCTAGCAATAATAAGATTCAATATTGTGATGCAAAACAACATGTTTTGAAAGATTGCATCTCCCCCTTATGCTTCACATTGGTTTGGTCCATTGTTTAGCTAAAATATTTAATATATGAATTTACTGCCTAGTGATGCATTTTGTGAGTCATTCAGACTTTTTCTTTATTTTCCCTTTTCAAGGGGAAAGAGAGAAATATAAACAAATCTATTATTTTGTCATTTATTCCCATCCATGCTGTAATCTCAGTCAGCCCTCAGCACTGTGCAGCAGCACAGCATCTATCCAGCTCCCCTCACACTGTGTGCCTCAGGCAGGGGACCAGCATCGGGGAAGTACTGACATTTTAGTTACAATAGTTACTTCCCTCAAAAGTAACTGAATTATTTTACAAATTACAGCATATAAAAGTGGTTAGTTTCTAGAGAAAATATCTTTTGCATTACCTTTAAATGTCTGCTTCAGTTCTCTCAATGCACACACAGCTATATTACTTTAATTTCAGCTGTATTATTTTATTTTGTTGGAGGTATATTTATTGTATCTGTAATAGCTACATTACTTTAGTCCAACTATATTGCTTTATTTTATTGGAGCTAAATTTATTGTACCCGTATTAGCTGTATTATTTTGTTTTATTGTTGCCATATTTACTGCAGCTGTATTTGCTATAGTATTTTAGTTCAGCTATATTACTTTATTTTATTGTAGCTGTAGTAGCTACATTATTTTAATTCAGCTATATTATTTTATTTTATTGTAGCTCTATTTATTTTAGCTGCACTAGCTATATTATTTTACTTCAGCTATACTGCTTTATTTTGTTGGAGCTATATTTATTATAGCTGTATTATTTTACTTCAGCCAGATTATTTTATTGTTGCCATATTTATTGCAGCTGTATTTGCTGCAGTATTTTAGTTCAGCAATATTACTTTATTTTATTGTAGCTGTAGTAGCTATATTATTTTAATTCAGCTATATTATTTTATTTTAATGTAGCTGTATTTATTGTAGCTGTATTAGCTATATTATTTTAGTTCAGGTATATTATTTTATTTGAGCTATATTCATTTATTGTAGCTGTATTAGCTATATTATTTTAGTGTAGCGAACCAACTCATGAAATTCACCCATCATAGGGACAT
>JAJHUR010084194.1:1164-21028 GCA_027495735.1 Lutjanus campechanus
GGAGTGCTGAGCCAAGATCAGAGTGGCTTTTTTTGTACATCCCCGCCCTACGAAGACCTCACTGACAATCAAAACAAAATTGGTTTGCGGGGTAAAGTCGGAGTAATACATGATTTTCTGACACCTCGGTGCAATGATGCACCGCTTTTTCAGTAAAGCTGGGAGAACTTTAATGGGGGTGAAGAGGTCTCCGGAAGAGGCTCTTGGGCAAGTTCATTATGGTTGCCAGTGTTGATCCTGATTTAGCACTCAGATTCCATAGAGGCTTTATAAATACAGGTCCCAGTCAGTTGAAACACACAGGTGATTTTCATTAAGACGTAGAAAATAGTGATTTTTGTTTTATTGAAGTATCTCAACGGACTAAGACACTTATAAAGTGTAGTAGAAATATCAGAGGTGAGGAGAGTTTACTGCGGTGTGGGCCAAGCTCTGTTCAATTCAGTCAGTTCAGATAGATCGATCGATAGATTGATAGATCAATAGATAGATAGATGGATAGAACCTGTCAATATTAGGATTTGAGAATAAGGAAAATTTTCAACCGCCCCACCCTGGGCAAACCATCTCCCCTACTAATGTCCACATACCCCTTAGACCTTAGACTTTTATCTCAAAATTAAGTCATAATTTTGACCGTTTAACTCATGATTTTAACTTTGTAACTCGTAATTTTGACTTTTTAAGTCATAATTTCGACTTAACTCGTAATTTTGACAAGTCATAATTTTAACTTTACCTTTAATTATGACATTTTAACTCAATTCTGACTTTTTCACTGATTTCTATTTCATAAATCTCAATTAGAACTTTTTGATCTCATAATCATGACTTAATCTCATAATTGACACTTTAGCTTATAATTTACACTTTTTAAAATTATGACTTTTAAACTCAAATCCAACTTTTTAACTTAAAATTTAAACTTTTTAACTCATAATTTAAATTTTTAATCCCTAGTAATGACTTTTTATGTCATAATTATGACTTAAGATTGGTTTGTAATCCAACAGACCGTTTACCCAGCAGCTGGGAGTCAAGACATGGAAACTTGTTGAACCTCTTCCACAGTATTTGTTCCTTGGCAAACTGTAACCTTCACTGTACATTTACAACGACAACTTCACTACTAAACTTAAATACTTGTGCTCTGATGGCCAACACCTGTCTGCTCTGACCGCAGCTACCAGCACTCAGTCTCTTTTGCTTTAGGCCTCCCTGAGGGGAATGTGGCTTTTTTTCTTTTAGAAGGGTTAAAAATACAGGAGATGTACAGATTGGTATTTAAACGTTAGAATGGCAGGAGAGAAGGGTGAAATACAGTAGAATCCTGGGGAAAAATGGAGAGGTTGACAGGGATAGATAGATAGGATAGATAGATAGATAGATAGATAGATAGATAGATAGATAGATCTAATGTTGAAATATTAATGAATTTCTCTGTCTCATGTATGAAATCAGCAGAGTAAATGATGGCTCACAGTTTAACAGCCCTTCTGCTGTTTCTGTAGCATCACTTGAGGCAATTTGATTTGTAATTACAAACCTCTGGACAGGACACAAATGTGTCTGGAGGCCTTATGAATATGTAGGACCCCTAAATATAAACTCATTTAGGCTGCTTGAACTGACTGAAGTGGAACCAGATTGACTCCGGCCTCGCTACTGGCCTAACTTACATTCCATATATAACTGTATGAAAATAGAAACATTAATTAGATACATCTTACATAAAAGCTTTTCTCTGAACATACAAATACTGGGGAAAAAGTGTGTGTGTTTGTGTGTTTAGAGAGGAGGGAAGAGGGAGGAGGGGTTGATTGTTCTACAAAGCCAAACGACTGCAAAAAACACCATAGAACAATAAATAAAACCGAAAATGCTTCGAACGCCGTCCGTTCCTGTGGGTTTTTTAGAGCTCGTGTGTCCATAAACTTCCATATATGGCATCAATTTTACATGCTTGAGGAGCAGATGTAGGACTCCATCAAGAGTCATCAACAGCCATTCTGGATCATCCATTTTTCAACACCACTATGTGTACAGCATGTGAGTGTATGGAGTATCACAATATATAGAACCTATTTTACAGCACCTGTGATCATTGCCAGCCCGGCACAAGAGATGTGCCTTTAGGTCCTGCATATGTGAGGACCTCGGAAAAATTGAAGCTTTCATCAAGACTCCAATTTTTTTCTACTCAAGCTCTACTTCTAAAACTGGATGGCATGACTCTAATGCAAAATAAATAGGCCACGTACAGTATATCTTTGTGTGTGCTTTAGGATTCAAGTGGCTTCTGGCCAAAACTAATAATTCAGCAGCTCATTTTGTGCCAGTATTCAATATTCATACTGAGCGATTTCCATGCCAAAACAATGGCTTTTTGTTTACCCAGAATTACATCATGTACAGCTGAAACTCTCCATTAAAACCGATGCTGAGGGCATTTCTTTGGGGTTAGTAACTCCTTGGAACAGTTTGACATTTTGAGGAAGGTACTTATTCGCTTACAAAGTGCTTTACATGGTTGAATAAAGATTAAAACACTTCAGGACTGAGGCATTGAGTAAGAGATAATGTACAGTGAGCAGGTCATTATCATGAAATAAACCCCGACAGGGTGATGCAGGACTATAATAACATTCAATGACCCGCTCATTGTACATTATCCCACTTATTAAACAGCTGCTAACTAAAAAAACAATAATTTGACAGAAAAGATTAATTTGATTGATTTTACTCTATGATCAGAACTGCACCGATAGCAACTGTCTGTTATTCATATTAACGGTCTGCAAATTAGAAAAAACAGACCTTATAATGCTGCAATTGACCAATCAGAATTAAGTGTTTAAGAAAATTGTGTAGTCATGATTGATACCACTGTCATGTCTGTATGCAAAATATGAGGCTACAGCCAGCTAACTTAGCTCAGCCTAAAGACTGAAAACAGAGGGGAACAGCTAGCTTGGCTCTATTCATAGCAAAGACAGTCTGCCTAACAGCACCTCTAAGGTTGACTAATTAACATGTTACTTCATTTTTTAAAAATCCATACAAAAATCATATGTGTAAAAATTACATTTCACTGTAGTTACAGGTTGCCGAACTATTTCTTGGCCAAGGCTGGTTACTGTATCCTGATATCAGACTGAAATGTAAACTCGTTACTTGATTTCAGTGGAGCGGGTGGATTCGAAGGTCTGAACCCAGGCTACAGTTGCCAGGTAACCAAATTAAACCTCAGCCGCTAACCCCCGATAAAACAGTTCAACTTCAGAGGTCCCGGTACGTGGGGTTTTTCTGCATTTGACAGAGCCAGGCTGGTTTTCTCTGTTTCTAATCTTTCTGTAAGCTAAGTTTAGTGTAAAAGTTCCATAATCAGTATACAGACATCAGAGTGGTATCAATCTTCTTCATGGCAAAACGGCAAAAAAGTGAAAACTGTTAAGTCATAGAAACTTCTAAAAGTCTCAAAAATAGAGGCTGGGTGAAACAAGACACACTGAAATTACCTGTAGCTCACTGCAACAGCTCACTTGGTAAATCCTGTATAATATACATTTCCATAGCACTAAATCATCAGTACATCTGGTGATGTTTTTCACATGAAAAAGCTGAATGACTTTTGATGTAAAAACTGTGGAGGAAAAGTCAACACGTTCTCGCTCCCAAATCATCAAATATTGCAGCTTCGCCAGTGGCCCTTCCCTTCAAACTGTGATGCTGTAGGTGCACCTCTAGCATTAGTTTTGAATGTGTAGGGTGCCGTGGTCAATTTGGCAATAATAAATATGCAATGTCCACATAGATTTTTAAAATAAAGGCTCAAAAACTACTTTGGTAGGTTCAGGAAACAAAACTACTTGGATAGGTTCAGGAAAAGATCATGGTTTGGGTCAGATAAGTTAACATGAAATGTAACAGACGTGAGGCACCTATGTTACAGAACGTCTTCCAAATAAGATAACATTGAGTCTTGGTTTCACACAGGAACATAGAACCTGGTCTCCTGGGTGAAATCCTTTGTTCTTTTGACCCATTCATCCACCCAATTTTCTCCATTCACAGACTTTCTGAGACTTTATGCTCTGTCACCTGATGACACATTAAACTGTGTTGCTAGAGGGGCGCCTGCAGAAATTATGCTACAGGCGTACCTACAGTGTCATACCATGAAGCTTTGTTGGGAGTGAAAAAGGGCTGGAAATTTCATTCGTGCTGTGAAAATGGACTTTATACTGACTTTATCAAGACTGAAGGCAAACATGCAGGAAGTTTTAAGTTTGTATGTTTCCCAAAATGTCAAACTTTTCCTTTAGGACAAGTTATTCCACTGGCCCTATTAATAATAAAACAAAAATCTACGATGTCTAAAATAAAACGTGAAAAGTGTTTTTGTATAGCTGTCAGGAAGAAACCAGCACTGCTCTAACCCTAATCTGTTTATTCCTGTACTGTAACCATACTTAACATGCCTGGGGATGAGATTAGCATGTTGAGTATTAGATTGGTATGTATTTATGCAGTTCTTATACATTTCGTGTGTAAGAATATAACCCAGCATAGAAATCCAAATCTTCTTGGCATCTACTGTAAACTGCATCGCCTGGTCATAGTAAAGCAGCATGAACAAAAGCTCACCGACTTCTGACACTAACTCATATGCAACAATTAACAACTGATGTGTGAACTGGTTGACTTGCTGTGAAAATACAACCAATTCTAATAATAAGAAGAATAATAAGAAAACATTACTATATTGAAAAGTAGAAGTAACTCTAGGGTACAACTAAAACTAATGTGCTACAAAATGAATGGTGAGTGTTAGTTTTAAACATCTCCAGTGGTGATGGTGTTCCGGGTTTATTTCGTCAAAGAATAAACAGCTCAGCATGCGGCGGTGTGGTGGATGAGGTAATAAAGATAATGGAGGAAACTCTGAAGCTGCGTCTCTCTGTGCCGCACCCTTTCTAAAGAAGGCACTATGGGTGCTTCGCCATCTCGACGACCAAGATTCAGCAATGCAACCCCATCCCAGAGCGTCTCTGAAGTCGTAGCTGTCTGTTTGTTTGGTTTCTGAGAGAGCCATTAATGGGACCAATCCATTCAAGTTAATGCTGGCGGCTTGCTGTTCTACTGCTGAGCGTTTTATTCTCCTCGGAGTGCGACTGCTCAAAGTATCATGGCCTTTACACTGTGCCCCACAGCGCACGTATTTTTACTCATACCGCTCCAGAGGCAGCACATCTTTCACAATTCCCAAAGAGTGAATCCATCTTATGTCCTCCACTACGCTTAGTTTTGACCTTAAAACACGAGCCGCGGTGCAAAGTGGCGGGGACTGTGGCTGGTTCCAGCAGGGCCCACGGAAGAAATCCCGAGACCGACTAGAGGTAGAGGTAGCTGACCCAGTAGACTATGTTGAAGAGCAAGAAGGAGGTGGGGAAGAATACCCGGGAGTAGGAATCCAGCTCGCGGATGTTGACGTGGATCCGTCCTTTCCTCCAGCCGCCTTCTTTACACTCCTCGTAGCAGCAGAAGAAGCTTGTGCAGTCTTTCCCGTCCAGGCACTCGTACAGGCAGTTGTCTTCGTAGTCGTTCCAGAACAGGGAGTTCCCCATGGGCATCATGGGCCGAGGGGTGTGAGCCATGTTGAAAGATGAGTAGGCCTGTGTGGGATGAAAGAGAGTGTTATTGCTAACTGTCATGTCAATATGCATGGGTCTGTAGTTGGAGTGAAAAGATAGGATTCCTAAAGTTGGGATTTGCTTCTTTAATCTCTGTTAACTCAAGACTTAACATTGAAAGTTTCTGTAATGCAGCCCCAGCCAGCCTGAGTACCATTTCATCCATTTAATTTTCCTGCGACCACACATTAGCCAGGTGCGACCTTAAGTCGACGCTGGGTTAGCATGGCTCTTAGCCATCAAGTGCATTAAGGCTCCTTTCACAGTGGTGTTGCTTTAAAATGAGTCAGTGCCAACCATGGAGCTAACATTAGCTTATTTACGTAGCTACAGGTGATCAAATCTTCCACTGACTGTCTTTAATTTAGCTGGTAAAATTGACAGTAGCCAGCTAGAAATGAGAAATCTGGTTTTGTCTTCCTCTGTCTAAAATCAAAGACCCCCTGCTTCAGAAATTACTGAGCAGTGAATCTGCATTTCTAGTGTAGCAGCACTAACTAAGCAGGGGTTAGTGATGGGTAACTACTGTGCAGAAGTCAGTTCTGTTCAGCTATGGATTACTCAAGCAGATGTGCCATGATAACAAATGCTGGTAAAAAGAAGTTAAGTGTTAAAAAGTAAGAGAAGTTTATCAAAATTAGGGTATTTTCAGCATTGTGACAGTCTGCCTCTCTTAACATGCAAAATGCCTGCATTGTGTTCTCGTCCATTGAAGCTGCAGTGGAGAAACTGTGCGTCTTCTCATGGATTACACCCTGTGTGATTGATCATTAGAGCAAAATGACACGTCTATGAAGACACAAAGGCCTGACATGTATTTATTGATGTTTTTGATAGCTGAAATACTCCATCAAACACCACTATTGATGTGCTGAATAGATCTGAAAGTGATGTACCCTCCTCTACATTTGTCCAGTTATTAGTGGGAATATAACAAGCACAACCTAACAATAAAATGAGCCCGGCAATCCCAAAAGCACTGGTGAATCGATATCCTTTTGTAGCGGCATGTCTAGTGTTTTTTAACATTTTTAAATTTAGTCTTAGAAATTGATTTTTTGAATCAAATGCAATACAATACTTATGTTTAACCATATTTTTAAAAAAGTAAAACTACTGATTTAAAAAAAACCTTATAAACATGAATAATTGTTATTAATTATTTTTTATTCTTTTTATAGCCACATAATGCAGCTATAGCCTGAATTTTTAGACTGGAATGCTGAATAAGTACCTCCTGAGAAAATTCATTATGTGACTTCCTCCCTGATGTTTATAAAATCGTGTGGGACAACCTAATTGGGGTAAAATCTTCACACATTTTTCCAGCCCTCTACTCCGCTCTTAAAGGCAGAGTGGGAGGCGAGAGGGGGAGCCAGAGAGAGCTAGATGTGTCTTGTGGAGTAAGAGAATTGACTGAGTGGGCGGCACAAAGGGGCCACACAGATAGGGAGGAGGGAAATATGAGGCTTCCCCACAGACCGACCAGGCCGAAAAACAGCGGAGAGCGTCAGAAATGCAGAGGAGGGAACTGAATGTAACACAACTTAATTGTTCAGCCCGAGCTGACAGTCTTTTTAGCCCTGAGACACATTCAGCAGAACTCCTCTAACACTGGGAGGAAATAATGAAGAGGGAGGGGATCTGGAGAGCGAGAAATGACAGCAGCGGTGGCTGACTCAGTCTTAGTAGATGTGTGCTGCTGCCATTAAAGCGTTCACGGCAGGTGCAGTCTTGAGAACGCCCACACAGAGCATTAGGCTCTTGCACAGGAGCGATTTCTGGAAATGTTTTCAGTTGCACATGTGCTAATAAAGACACACATGTCAGACGCCTGGGTAGAAAATGTGCATTGTATATATATGTTGGCACCCTATGGATCAAATCGATATGAGTTTCTGAAGGCTGATATTATTAGACTGAAGACACCAATAGCTCTCATTCAACTCCTTTTTCTGTGTTCTTTCATTTTCAGTGAAAACATTCAGATCATCTTATGACAAGACTTCGTTTTGAACCAGGCTGCATGCTCTCAGGTACAAACACACCAACACACACACACACACACACACTTTCTGCTCATTTTTGACTGGCACAAGAGTTATCATGCCCAGATTTCCAAGCATTTTTTTTTTAATATCCTTTGTTTTTCTTTGGCCTGACATCACGATCATTTGCGGTGATCCTATGGGTGCTTGAGGCCCCAGTGTTGCTATGGCATCCATGAACCCAGTGTCCTTAAACTAATGAGAGATTTGTCAGCAAGGTTTTAATTTTGGTTTGCTGAGGGAACCACCTCAGTGACAAGATTCATCATATTTTACTTGTCGGCTTCTAATAATCAGTTCCAGGGACTTTTAAAGAGAGAGTTCACCCCAAAATCAATAATACTCATGACCTATTATGCCATTGATCCATCTAGATTGTTTTAGTTGCCGAGATTGGCTGTAGAGATGCTTTTTGTGCCAAAAAAAAATTCTGGAAAGACACATTGCTGCTGAGTTTTTCAAATGTATTTTTTTTGGCCCTTTGAGAACCACAGGACTAGTGGCATCTGGTACCATTACATTGGAAAGAAGGCAAACATCTCTACGGCTGATATAATATGTATTTTTGATTTGGGGATGAATTAACCATTTAAGAGTTGTTGGTTGCTGTCAGAGAAAAGACTTGCATGTGTTTGACTTGTTGTCAGATGTCTGATCATGTGTAGTGTTGTTCACCTGGGTTTTGAATTTTACAGGCCGTCATCCTTAGCGTAGGATTTCGGTGGCTATGCCATAAGTAGGATAAGACCTGACTTAGATAAGACACTGGGAGGCTATTTTTTAGAGCTTTTCACTCTTTTTGTTGGACACAGGCCTCAAAAACAACCCAGGAATTGAACCTGGGTCCTTACAACTGCCTAGCAGCACTTTACCTTCCTGAGCCAATGACTCACAGATAACTGAATCTTCTTGCTTAAAGCTTTTCACTAGTTCTGCACACCTACTTTCAAAACACGTGGAATTAAAGTCCTACTGACAGGGCAGGATTTGAACCTGGCGGTGCACTGCCTGCAAACCTCCAAAGTTGCGAATAAACCCACTACGCCACCAGATCCCCTTTGTGCTTTTTCTCTGAGCACTTTTAAATCAGCTGTCGTCAGATCATTCAGTGATAGAAAAGTGGTTCCTTAGGGAAAAATGCTATAAGTTGTGTTGTGTGTTTTTGAGGTAGTTTTTATGTCTGTAGTCATTTTGTCTTTTTATGGTCATTTTGTTGGTCTTTGAGGTTGTTTTGACTCTCTTTTTGGCTGTTTTGAGTCTTTTTGAGGTTGTTTTGTTGGTCTTTGAGGTTGTTTTGACACTTTTTGGCTGTTTTGAGTCTTTTTGAGGTTGTTTTGACTCTCTTTGTGCTTGTTTGATTGACTTTCCACATTCAATGTTAACAGTCACTTCAAACAGAGCTCCAATCAGTAATTTATGTTGATACACTACTGAGACTATTATGTGAATCATACTGATGAAAAATGCATGCTTTACAGGCTGTTTTATGCAGCTGTGCTCAAAGCTGTAGTGGAGATAGATGTTAACATAAATAAGAGGCAAATGCGGAGCTCATATACTGCACCTGCTTATTACTCACAGGTTTACCACAGGCTTACCATTCTCCTCGTCTTGGGAGGGGGTCTGCGTACACTGTAGGAGTAGTAGTTGAGCATGGCGTACTCGATCATGGCAGCAAAGACGAACAGGAAGCAGACGGTGACAAACAGGTCCATGGCTGTCACGTAGGACACTCTTGGCAGCGAGTTCCTGGCCACTGTGCTCAGGGTGGTCATCGTCAGTACTGTGGTGATACCTGGGAAGATAATGCATGTGTGAGGAGGGATTCTTTGCAAAGAGAATTCACTGTGACTGCATGATGAATAGGTGGTCAGCACTGGGGTGACCCATGTAGAAGTCAGTGATTATATAACATGTGGGCAGAGGTTTATTAATCACCATTAATAATGCATATGGGGTATTCTGGGTAAATGTCCCCATTCTTGCATCAATGTATTAAACAGCTGCAGCGGGGATTTGTTTTGAGTGTGGCAAATTAGAATAGTTAAAATGATTGAATAACTGAAACTGCCTTTATAACTCTTTTCCGCTCAGTCTAAAACATGATAAGATTATGTGTCAGAAATCGATTTGAGGGTTAAGAACCTCTATTATACAGTGGAGCCGCATCAGAATTATGAGGTGAAGCCTGACACCTCCTCATGACTCAAACATGACTTCTCTCTGAAGTGGCTCAAGCAGTGCAGCCATAATTCAGCAAGCATGTGGTAAAAAGCTGGCCCCGTACACCCGTATATCTGTGATGGTAATGAACTCAATAAAGTTCTACTGTCTCAGCCACAGTGGAAACTTTCTAGACACTACGTGGATAGAAATTAAGACATTTTACATTTTTTACATTAACCTTGGTGTTATTGATTTGCAGCTGAAAATCACCTTAAACAAACACAAACCACATCATTTCATGCTAATTTTGAGATCGTGTACACAGTTTTCTTATGAAAACTGACACCGATCTTACTGAAGTTGCTGGTGTCTCAAATATGCGACCCAGATGAGATTGATGCACAGATGCTCCCACCCAGAAATAAGCAATTTTGCCCCCCACAATATATTTTATACCATTTATTAACTGCCTTCAAAGTTACAGGTGAATATAGACGTAAGTTACATATAAAATTCCTTCAGTCTTCACTACATACATGATATGAGTCTGAACAAACATGGATGTAAACTGTAACTTGACTGGTTGGATTGAAATCTTGTGTCAGCTAGGGACAATGTATGTGTGGGTCATGATAAAATTGGTGTAACTTTACAGATCTCTGCTGGTTTCATCTGGCAGTTGTGGCGGCACTGCAGTATGTGCTTCACCATTTGTTGTCTGGCAGGGATCTGCACTCTACTGAGTGCACTATTCTAGTTCCCTAAGATTTGTTTTGGACTTCTTTGGGTGATGCTGACAGTTATGTCCTGACCTATGTGCAGACTGTAGTCATTAGTCAACCTCTGCAGAGGTAAAGCTCTCATTAGTCCACTTGTCTTTTAATGACAGTGATGAATGATGGAAATGAAGCTGTTCCAATGCAAATTAGCTTGTCTGCTATAGTGAAAACTGACATTAAAATGGAAATGTGTAATAACCAGGTCGAGAGAGTACTGCCAATCACCTGTCAGCTACTCGTACATGATTGCTGTGACTGGCGAGTTAGTCACTTTGCCATTTAACTAACCTTTTCTAAAATAGTTGCGAAAAAAGTGGCTGTTATGCGTATCAATAATTACCTGTCACGCTGGTAAATAGCTATTCTAATTGGAGATAACTTTTAATTGTGTCTCATTGTGTCATCAGTGCCATTCTTTGAGAAATTACTCCCCATGGTGTCTTAAAAGGAGAATATTGTGTTCGCTTGGTGAAATGAAATCAATTCTTTCAAAGAGAGATGAACCCAGTGACATTAATGCCCACTGGGGGCATCGATATCTACCGCTGTGACACACACATCATTCTCGTAAGCTTGCCGTCTTTTCCCTCTCATCCTCTCTTCGTCTTTCTCTTCGTGCCGCGTCTCACCCCTCCTCTCCCTCTCCGTCCCTTTCTCTCTCTCACTCTCTCTTCTCCGTCTCTTTCATCCTCATCTCCCACATGTCTTTCATGGCAGAGTGTGCCACTGTTTTCGCCTGTGGTTTCCATAGAGACGAGTTGCTCCCATCTATTTCAAGCTACCTCCTCTGGTCTAGTGCTCGTCTAGACTTTCTCTTTCCCCCCCGCTCATTAGATTTAAGCGCCAAACTAGGTAAATGAACAACTCTCTGCTTCTAATACCTTAAACCTTACTATCCGTTCAAATCCCCGTGTACTGTAAACTGTGTGATCTCTATAAAGCAGCAAGAGCACTGACACCACCGGTTGTTTTTTTCTTTGTTTTTTCCTTTGTTTTTTTATCACAAGCTACCCACCGGCTGCTCACAGTTTGGGCTGCTATTTCAAATCAAGGTCATGAGTTTTCCTTGTACAGTTTAATTCATTCTCTGGGAATTGTCGCTACATGATGCCATAGCAACCGGGTGATTCCTGTCTGTGCAGGCGATCTCAACAACACAAAGTCTCACATCTCCAGCAAACAAGACATCACATACAAGTGAGAAAAGCTCCAGTACATATGCCCGTGCAAAGCAAATATGCTCAGGACATCCGCATAGTGCTGAATAATGTTGACAGTGTGATCACAGCAAAAAGAAAGAAGCTATTTTTTTCATTTTTACTTGCTAGTTATTTTACAAAATATGATTTAAACAGGATCATGCTTGTGTAGTGATGATGGGGAGTTGCTGTATTATGTAGTATAAGTATCAGACGTTGACTTTTGTTATGTATCCAGGGGTAAACCAGGTGGAACGGACCGGCTTGTGCACACAGAGCGTCTATAAATAGTACCGAGGAGTACCAGTCAAGGATCAGTGGCCAGGTCACAAAATGTGCATGAGTTTTATCACAGACTTAATCTGTTCTAAGACCTGTGTTTTTTCTGTTTCACCTGATAAGCTAGGACGTTGAATTGTAGGTTTATTGATATTAAAGCTGCCGTTTGTAACTTTCTCAACTGCTGGTACAGCCAAATTGACTAAGCATTCAGTGTTGTGTTTGTGACACATCTCTGATCGGTTTCCTGCAGCTGGACAAACAGGCAATCAGTTTTGCCAATGGGATTAAGAACAGTGATGCCTTTTTTCCCCTGCATACACTGTTTTTTATTGAGTGCCTAAGGGGACATGGGGAAGAAAAAATATAGATGCGAAACTTCCTCTCCCAAATTATTTCTTACCTTGAGCAGGTTGTATAAAAGAGAATTAGTAAATCAGTAAAACACAAAAGTTGGTTTCATTAGCAGTAAAAGTAAAGTTGCCAAATCTGTAACGTTAACACATAACAGAACTTACAATTCTCTAATATTACAACGTTATGAATGACCCAGTTTGCTCTTTCATCTCCCTTGACCCTGAAGCAGAAATGCTTTTTTAAACTCAAAATATATCTGTGCAGTTGTGTGTTACATAGTGTGTTGTGTGTTATATAAAGGATGATAAATTTTAGCTTTGCTCCCTGTCATAAAAAGAATGTTACTACTCTCTGTTTGTATCAGTATTTTTGCTTTGAAAAGCCAGAAGAAAGATTAGACATCACAGCAGCCCAAAAATAACAGTGAATATACATGTTCTGACAAAGTAGGCTAATGTGAAGTTGAAATTATACAGTGAGTCGAACAGCTGAAGTGGAATAAAAGTGCGTATTATTTGCAAAAGTGAAGGCGTTCATGTTTTGAGCTGCGGAGCACTCCGGCACATTTTCCACCACATCAACACAAAGTAAAATTCAGTGTACATGTGAGCTGACAGTCTCCTCTGCGAGAGCTTGTTTGTTTATGGTAATTATGCTGATGTTTTCAAATTAATGTGGTAGTGATTGAGGTTAAAGTGCTACATACGGCAACTTCAATCTAATCTGATTAAAGGTGATTTACACACAATGTCGAGGCCTTGATTTATAGCCACGTCTCCCATCCGTGTAATCTACAGGAAGTCCTCTCTGACCAAGGAGACACTTAAAAGACTTAAAAAGCCTGCAGCCAGTCTACTCTCCTCTGTAATTAATTTACTCAGCCATGCATTTTCTGACTGTTGATTTGATATCTATGTGATGAGGCAACATTAAAGGGACAGTTCAGCCAAAAACGGTGTGTGAACTTGGTGTGTGTGTTGTGATGGTGTGCAAATGGCATGACTTTAGGAGACTTGGATTATGTCAGACAAGCAGTATGGAGGCATTTAATGTTTTTCTTTTTCTATTTTTTTCAGTTCGATTGTTTGGGAGATTCTGCAACACTGTTTTCCTGTGAAACTCCAGCTGTTCTTTGCGGACCAACATACAATAAACCCGACCCTCAATCAGCATGATGGTGAGTAGATAATAACTGAATATTCATTTTTGGGTGAACTATCCCTTTAATGGCAAAAAAAACTTCCTTGTATTGATTCTTTAATTACTGTATGAACATCTTGTTGGTCTGAAACATCTGAGTTTCAACCGATTTGATTTTACACTAACTCACTGGTTCCCAACCTGGGGGTCTCCAAGGCTTTGTCTGCTCTAAGGTTAAGCTGCAAATTTGAGAACTGCCATGACAGGCAATTAAATTTAGCAACTAACTTTCCTGAATGGGCAAGTGGTAAAAAAGAACTATTTTGATTATCAATTAATCGTTAAAAGTAATTTTTCCAGGCAAAAATGTTAGAAAATGCTGTTTTCCTGCTTTTCTACATTTATTATCAAATTAAACTGAATATCTTTGGTTTTGGACTGAAAAAACAAAACTATCACGTGTCAGTAGGAAACTGCTCAAGGTGAAAAACCTAGCCATTCATTTAGAGAGCTCGTCCCGTTTTAGATTCCCTCATCTTCTCACAGCACAGTTTGAGGGACTGATATCTTTAACTCACTGCCTTCTTGGTAGAGTTCCCATGAGGAGCGTTGTCAGCTGTTACACCCAAGCTGACATATCACCATTGACAAGAGTCTGTATGAGTGACGGCTTTCACATGGAAACCTTGGGTGTTTAAATATTACCCCTTTCCCCCCCACAACACCCATATCATGAGAAATAAGCTTCTTCTCTTGTCAGTGCTTGCTGCAAGCCAGGACCCCATATTTGAGATGAATAAATACTAACCGAACAGGGTGTTGTTTGGGTACTGAAGCAGTCTCTTTGTTTTAAAATAGATCCAGTGAAAACTGAGGATCACTGACTATCCATGTAGCCCAGTGCTGTCGAAATTGATGTCAGTTGGAAGTAAGGATGAGGCAGTGACATGCTGTTTAATCTGCAGAGGTCACAGGCTGTGGTGGCTGGATGAATCCCATTTCCTACTAACAGTCAATATTGGTGTATTTTAGCCATGGCCACAATTTTGGCTAACTCTAATCCTTAACAAATAGTTATTTTAACCCAAACCATTGATCTTTTCCTTACCTTAACCAAGTCATTTTTATGGCTAAACCTAACCAATCAGGGGGATGACAGATCATGCAATCGGCATGCTGACTGCAGGAATGTCCACCAGAGTGGTTGCTGATGACTTGAATGTTCATTTCACTGCAATTAACCGTCCCCGACGTTGCTTCTGTGAATTTGGCAGTACATCCAACCAACCTCCTGACTGCGGACCATGTGTAATAAACCAGGACAGGCCCTCCACATCTGATTTCTTTTACCTGCAAGATCATTTCAAACCAGCCACCTGGACAGCTGATGCTGATGTTGGTTTGCACAACCAAAGAATTTCTTCACAAACTGGGAGTAACTGTCTAAGGGACGCTCATCAGCATGCTCGTCATCCTCGCTGGGGTCTTGACATGACATTGTGACCGACTAGTTGTGAAATTGTGACCTTGAATGGCATCTGGGGCCTTGGAGAAGTCTTCTCTTCCCATTTTGTCACACACCAGGCAGATGGTGGACAGCATGTATGGCATTGATTTATGTGGTTGAGCAGTTTGCTAACGTCAGTGCCCCACGGTGGCGGTGGGGTTATAGTATGGGCAGCCATAAGTTGCGGGCTACGAATGGTGCATTTTGATGGTAATTTGAATGCACAGAGATACTGTGGCGAGATCTTCATGTCCATTGTCGTGCCCTTCATCCGCCACCATCACTTCCTGTTGCAGCATGATAATGACAGCCCCATATGTTGCAGGGATCTGTACACAACTCCTGGGAGCTGAAAACATCCCAGTTCTTGCATGGCATGCAGACTCACCACAAATGTCACAGACTGACCACTGGCATGCTTAAATGGATCAGCGAGTATCGCAGCATTTCACATTCTGCTGATGGTCAGCAACTTTGTAATATTCTATGAACTTCAGTACAACTGTTCTCTTTTACTCTTTCGAGCTTTACGATTTCAACTTGTGCCTTTGGGTGGGTTTTATTCCTATCAGCAACCCCCCGTATCTCTGTCAGGATCCATCAGAGCTGCAGAGATTGAGGTCTAATGGGAATCAACCTGAGCTCAGCTCTCTTAATTCAAGCCTGCTGCTATCCAAACATCATCCCGCTGCAGGAGTAGCAGATGAGTGACAGTTCCTTGGAAATACCACCTGGAACATGTTAGCAGCTTGTCAAGCCACACTGTCTTGAGGGGTGGGGGCAGCGGCATCACCTGCCTTTTTCCTGGACTTCCACCTCCCGGCGATCTGACTGATCCTCCTCCCTCCTTTTGACATTTCTCCCCGCCGCTGCGTGCCAGAGGCCTTCACTTTGCTTTACACTCTTGTTTTGTCCCTCGCTTGTGCCCAGTTTTTCATCCTCTTATCTCTCCGCTCCCCTTTCAGCCCTGGGATCAACTTACAGACCGACCTGAAAACGGGGGCGATGTACTAGAGAAGAAAGGCTAAATGACTTTCTATTATTGAGCTGAATGTGGATGTTTATCAGGACAGGGACAGCTGGCTTCTCTGCACTACCTGTTGTCTGAGGGAGATCACAAGCCTTTCACTGCCTTTGGTGATGTATCACACCACCACCCACGTACTGTAAAGCCTTGACTGCCTTTGCTTGCTGTCTGCACCAGGCCGACAGACAGGTTGATAGTGTGATAGAGAGAAAGACGGGCACACGCATTGTGAGCAGTGTGAAACAAATTAAATAACAGCCGCAGTAGGAAGGTGAAAGCTGGAAGAAACAGCAGCAGCTATAACTATGATGTAATGATTTAAAAAAATTTCTACACTGGTTAAAAAAAGCTGGTGCAGTCAAGCCAAATTAATATGAAGTAAACCCTCTCCCGTGTATATTAAAGGGATAGTTCTGATTATTCAAAGTGGGGTTGCATGAGGTACTTAGCCATAGGCAGTGTATTATCTACAGTAGATGGTGGTTGGCATGCCCCCAGTTTGGAGAAGCAGCTGGTGTACCACTGTAGGAAGCTAAGCAATGTACTGCCATGTACTGCTAGGCATTTTAGCCACTTGTGTGAATATTTTCACCATTTTACTTTGGCATCAGACAGCCTTTGCTGACAGGAAATGGCTCTTTTGTAAGTGAGATATTGCTCTCTTTAGACTAACCAAACCAAACCATAAGCATCAGTCATTTTACCTTGCAAAACATGTTCTACCACTGCCAGCTTGTCTGCAGCTAATCTCACTAATCTACGGAACACTTTCGGTACAAATGTCTAAACTAAAGTTTGTGTTATTTTAAAAGGGTAGTTTGGATTTTACACAAGTCATGAAATGACACAAACAAACCAAGAGATCAAAGCAGTGGCAGTAAAACGACTGATTTCAATCATGGAGTTTGGTTGGTTTAGAGAGAGTGATATCTGGCTTACATAACCGCAGTTTCCATCAGAAAAGGCTGTCTCACATCAAGGTAAAGCAGTGAAAATATTCTAATTGTAGCATACAGTTAAATTGACAATTACTCTGTGAGATGGGCCTGTTTTTAGGTGGTTAAAATACATTTTGTTGCTGACCCTGTCCACAGCAGTCCATTGGTTAGCTTCCTTGCTGGTGCTCCTCTCTGCTTCTCCAAACTGGGGGTGTGTCCATCACCATCCACTGTCATACACTGACTTTGGATAAATAATGCACACAACCCCACTTCAAATCATCCAAACTATCCCTTTAATCTACTATGTTTGAGATCGTTGATAGATAAAAACTCTAATTAATCAGTTTTAGCTAAAGAGCAACAAAGCAGTGGTGTTTCGCACATATCTGCAGCTTCAACAAACACATTTCTTAACACAGTCTGAAAATAAACCTTTGTGTTCTTGTCTCTCTTGATCTCATCTGCTTCACACTGTTTTGATGTTCAACTGTCACAGTGTCAACTTTCATCAACCTAACGGCAAAAAGTAAGCTGAGCAGAATGCACACTCAACTCCATCTCTTATTATTGTGATCAGCTTTCATTAACAGCACCGGAGGAAAGACTCCGTTTGGCTCAGCGCATGCTTGAGTAGTAACACCAGCTTATTATTGAATTTGAAACAACATGAGACGACTTTATTGTTCAACTATCAGTGAAAGTTTTTTTTCTTTTGGCTTGATAACAAATAGGGATGGACGGAACTCCAATATAACTTCTTTATTACTACAGAGACGTTCCAGATGACCTTCTGTGATATTGGCTGACTGGCAGGCTGATGAAGGGCGGGAGGGACTGAGCGGAATTAAAGTACCTCAGAGGTGTGTGTGTGTGTGTGTGCAGCTGCGATGCAAGTGACATCGGCGGTGAAGGTGGCTGGAGGTTGGAGAAGTCGGAGAGCTTGGGTCAAGTGAGGAAATTTCAGTGGTGAAGGTTAATTAGTTCGAGTAGGGATGCGGGTTATTGGATTTCTGTGGATATTTGATATGCTGATATTTCCCAACTCATTTTGGCCAATTGCAGATGACAGTACTGATATATGTCCATCTATGCAGAGAACATCAAGTCTCTCCTGTTGTGGAATTAACATTTTATTATATCTACTTTTATGACGGCCCACTGTCACATGCAGACCCTTTCTTATCTAATTGATCGTAATGATTGGGATAATGGCTCTTAAAATGAGCAATTAAATTTGTGGTGATGAAGGAATGATCATTGCAAACAGCAGCTTGGGGGACATTTTAAAAAAAACAACCCACACAGGCATACTTGCATCACATGCGCACAAATAAAGCATCACCTTAACATCCTGTCATCAGCAATGTCCATGTCAGGCTAAAAGGATATTTAATTTTAAAGCCTTTGTCTGCAGATACCAGTGATGTGCCAATATTATCATGCATTCCTAAGTTGGAGACTTAAGTCCCTCATCAAGTATTAACAAAGCACCAGGGAGAAATATCCAGAACCCCAACTGCTCTTGTGGAGTTAACAGTATGAATGTGTGCTTTGGTCTCTATGGGCACAGAAGGCGTGTGTAACTCTGATTGTTAAAGGTCCAGTGTGTAAAATTTACAGGGATATTGGCAAGCAAAATATGGCAGAAATGGAATATAATATTTATAAGTGTATTTTCTTAAGTCTATGATCACCTGACAGTAAATTTGTTTTTTTCAATGATATAAGCTCTGCCTAAGGTCATCATTTAATTTGCAAATTGAATAAATGCTGTACATATTCATGTTATACAGTATATCATCATGGACATGAACTTATCAGACACTTACCTTCAATTCCATCTTAAATAGGGACCATCAGCACAACATCATCATCCACAGGACAGCAAATGAGCTAATGGTAGGCATGCAGTGGGGGAGGAAAATATTTCAAAATAATGGTCAACTCATGCAAAGAAAACTCAGATCAACACCACAATAAAGGATGAAAAGGAAACATGCAACACTGATGGGACATACACTTCAAAGATGGTTTAAAGCTCAGCTAAAGTTATGAGGAAACATGCATATTTATCCATTAATGGTTGTTATGACACATGCACACACAGAGGTACACAACAGCTTTTTCTTCTGTTTTTGTCCTCTCACTCCACATCAGTGTTGAGGGATGTGCAAGTATCCCTGTAAGATGATTGCTTTTGCCGGGAATGACTATAGCAACAAAGGCTGAGTTATAATACTGCAGTTAGCAATCAGAAAAGAGATTATTACTTTTGCTGTGAAGCTGTCTAAATCACAGATTGAACTGGAATTATCAAAAAGGCTTTAAATCCTGCCACTGACTTCCGATTCATTTTCCTCATATTAGACTCACACAGCAACAGCTTGAATGAGCAGTGGCAGCGAGTTTATATTATCTGGTGAAAGTATTCCCACCACTTCAATTAAAGCAAATGGATGACAAAATATTGGACATCAACACTATTCCCTACTGCTGATCATTGGAGTTATCTGCCAATTTAGTGGGTGTGACAGAAAAGCAATATAAAAAAACAGTATTGCAACAAATTACTGCTCCCAAGGAGGATTAAGTTATACAAGCCCTTTTGAAATTAAGTAATGTTCCCCACAATTCCCCACAGAGCTAAATGGGTGGTGCAGTTGTGTACCTAGGGCTGTCCTCGCAGGCGTGGCGTCGCTCTTGATCCAGAAGGAGACCCAGGAGAGGA